>CM062809.1:142651763-142666763 GCA_031772625.1 Pinus tabuliformis
ACCAACTGAGCCCGCAACCTCTCTTAGAAATGTACCCCCCGCCCCTCCATGCCATGCACCGAGCCCACCTAGGAGTCCACCCGCGACAGCAGAAAGGGTGGACCTCGATCACTTGACCGCCTACGGCAACCACGATGCGAATTCAAAGGAAGGAAATAAATGCAAATCAAGAGGCTCGATACACAATACAAGAACATATCCAAACATGAGGAGGGATCAGGCAGCCCCGCACCCCCCGCACCCTACGTACAAGCAACCTAGGAGATTTCCCACAGCTTTACCGACTGGACGATGAATACTTTTCCCCTACGGCCACCTCCATGAAAAGGAGGGAGGTCGAAGCGTTCCACCTCGAAATACTTCTTCCAGATAGCCCCCACCATCGACAAAGCAAGCCTCCTCCCCATTGGACCAGGAGCGCATACAAAATTCAAACAACAAATGCCCATAAACATTGTGACTTAACATTTCCAGCTGCAACAGCCTGCCACACATGCAATATGCAAGGGAAAAGCCGACCCTCGATCATACATATGGGCCAACACATCTATCAAAACCTCAAAGCCAACGCAACCACGAACGATGTGCACTTTGAAAGGAATGCCAACCCTTGACTTTACAATAAGGAGAATAACGCCTCACATCGCCCGGCGGAAAAATCAAGCAAGAGGGAGGGTAGGTGGTTTACAACCAAAACCCTTCCACTTCCCTCTTAAATGTATGCATCTCAACCGACAATGCCAACATGGAAAGAGTACAAGCACAAGACACCGGCACCATAAACAGCTGAACAATGAAGAGGCTAGCCATCACAAGGAGCCACACCACAACAACCCATACAACTCCCAAAACTTGGAGCAGAAGGGGAATTCTTCACATATGCCTCCCAGGACAAGCATGGCCAACATTACCGCTGATGCGCTACCGAGTGGGTATGGAGGGAAGATGAAAATCGGACACCCTACAAACGACCCAAGGCCATTCTTGAGGCAAACCCAAAAAACCAACTCAATTA
This sequence comes from Pinus tabuliformis, assembly GCA_031772625.1. Classification (NCBI taxonomy): domain Eukaryota; kingdom Viridiplantae; phylum Streptophyta; class Pinopsida; order Pinales; family Pinaceae; genus Pinus; species Pinus tabuliformis. The sequence goes on from CM062809.1 coordinate 142,652,779, forward strand.
CCAACCCACCTTTCACACGAAAAGCAAAACCCTTGACACCAAATAGGGAGGAGGTGAACAATATAACGAGGAGCCAATTTCAATGGAGCCACAAATGGCTACCCAGCCCAATCAAAATTCTCTAGTCGCAACAACCGAGGGGCACGATAGCGACATAGGCAATGACGAAGTTTTGGTGCTTCCATCTAGGACCGTAACAACGAAGGCTCAAAGGAGCACTGAGAAAACTTTCAACATTCTTATCGTTGGGATGGGAAAGAGGGATGGGGATGAGCATGGCCCACACTACCGCTCATGTGCTACCGAGCGGGGATGGAGAGAAGACGAAAATCGGCCACCCTACAAACGACATAAGTCCATCGTTCGGGCAGACACGATAAAGCAACTCGATTACCAACCCACCTTTCACATGGAAAGAAAACCTGTCACCGCTATCTTCTAGAGGGGCACAAGGGGGACAAGGACGAGCCAAGGAACCACACCACAATAACCCATACAGCTCGAAGAACTTAGAGAGAAGAAGGGAATTTTTCACATATGCCTCCCGGGACGAGCATGGCCAACATTACTGCTCATGCGCTACCGAGTGGGGATGGAGAGAAGATGAAAATCAGACACCCTACAAACGACCCAATGCCATCGTTCAAGCAAACCCGAAAACACAAATCGATTACGAACCCACCTTTCACATGGAAAGAAAACCTACCGCTGATATCATTTGGAGAGGCACAAGGGGACCAAGACGAACCAGGGAGCCAAACCACAACAACCCCTACAGCTCCAAGAACTTAGAGATCAATTGTCCAGATATGCCTCCTCGGACGCGCATGGGCAACATTACCACTCATGCGCTACCCAGTGGGGATGGAGAGAAGATGAAAATCGGCCACCCTACAAATGACCCAAGATCATCGTTCATGCAAACGCGAAAACACAACTCGATTACCAACCCACCTTTCACACGGAAAGAAAACCTGTCGCTGGTATCATCTGGAGGTGCACGAGGGGCACTAGGACGAGCCAGGGAGCCACACCACAACAACCCATACAGCTCCAAGGACTTGGAGAGCGGAAGGGGAATTGTTCACGTATGCCTCCCAGGACGAGCATGGCCAACATTACGGCTCATGTGCTACTGAGTGGGGATGGAGAGAAGATGAAAATCGGACACCCTACAAACGACCCAAGGCCATCGTTCAGGCAAACCCAAAAACACAACTTGACTACCAACCCACCTTTCACACGGAAAGAAAACCTGCCACTTGTATCATCTGGAGGGGCACTCGAGGACCAAGACGAGCCAAGGAGTCACACGACAACAACCCATACAACTCCAAGGACTTGGAGAGCGGAAGGGGAATTGTTCACATATGCCTCCCAGGACGAGCATGGGAAACATTACCGCTCATGCGCTACCGAGTGGGGATGGAGGGAAGACGAAAATCGACCGCCCTACAAATGACCCAAGGCCATCATTTAGGCAAACACGAAAACACAACTCGATTACCAACCCACCTTTCACACGGAAAGAAAACCTATCGTTGGTATCATCTGGAGGGGCACTCGAGGACTAGGATGTGCCAGGGAGCCACACCACAACAGCCCATACAGCTCCAAGAACTTGGAGAGCAGAAAGGGAATTGTTCACATATGACTCCCCGGCCGAGCATGGCCAACATCACCACTCATGCGCTACCGAGTGGGGATGGAGAGAAGATGAAAATCGACCGCCCTACAAACGACCCAAGGCCATCGTTCAGGCAAACCCAAAAACACAACTCGATTACCAACCCACCTTTCACACGGAAAGAAAACCTGTCGCTGGTATCATCTGGAGGTGCACGAGGGGCACTAGGACGAGCCAGGGAGCCACACCACAACAACCCATACAGCTCCAAGGACTTGGAGAGCAGAAGGGAAATTGTTCACGTATGCCTCCCAAGGCGAGCATGGCCAACATTACGGCTCATGTGCTACTGAGTGGGGATGGAGAGAAGATGAAAATCGGACACCCTACAAATGACCCAAGGCCATTGTTCAGGCAAACCCGAAAACACAACTTGACTACCAACCCACCTTTCACACGGAAAGAAAACCTGCCACTGGTATCATCTGGAGGGGCACTCGAGGACCAAGACGAGCCAAGGAGTCACACGACAACAACCCATACAACTCCAAGGACTTGGAGAGCGGAAGGGGAATTGTTCACATATGCCTCCCAGGACGAGCATGGGAAACATTACCGCTCATGCGCTACCGAGTGGGGATGGAGGGAAGACGAAAATCGACCGCCCTACAAATGACCCAAGGCCGTCATTCAGGCAAACACGAAAACACAACTCGATTACCAACCCACCTTTCACACGGAAAGAAAACCTATCGTTGGTATCATCTGGAGGGGCACTCGAGGACCAGGACGCGCCAGGGAGCCACACCACAACAGCCCATACAGCTCCAAGAACTTGGAGAGCAGAAAGGGAATTGTTCACATATGACTCCCCGGCCGAGCATGGCCAACATCACCACTCATGCGCTACCGAGTGGGGATGGAGAGAAGATGAAAATCGACCGCCCTACAAACGACCCAAGGCCATCGTTCAGGCAAACCCAAAAACACAACTCGATTACCAACCCAGCTTTCACACGGAAAGAAAACCTGTCGCTGGTATCATCTGGAGGGGCACGCGGGGACCAGGACGAGCCAAGGAGCCACACCACAATAGCCCATACTGCTCCAAGTACTTGGAGAGCAGAAGGGGAATTGTTCACGTATGCCTCCCAGGACGAGCATGGCCAACATTACTGTTCTTGCGCTACCGAGTGGGGATGGAGAGAAGATGAAAATCGACGGCCCTACAAACAACCCAAGGCCATCGTTCAGGCAAACCCAAAAACACAACTCGATTACCAACCCACCTTTCACACGGAAAGAAAACCTGTCGCTAGTATCATCTGAAGGGGCACGCGGGGACTAGGACGAGCCAAGGAGCCACACCACAACAGCCCATACAGCTCCAAGGACTTGGAGAGCAGAAGGGGAATTGTTCACATATGCCTCCCAAGACAAGCATGGCCAACATTACCGCTCATGTGCTACTGAGTGGGGATGGAGAGAAGACGAAAATCGGCAACCCTACAATGACCCAAGGCCATCCTTTAGGCACATGCGAAAACACAACTCGATTACCAACCCACCTTTCACACGGAAAGAAAACCTGTCGCTGGTATCATCTGGAGGGGCGCAAGGGGGACCAGGACGAGTAAGGGAGCCACACCACAATAGCCCATATAGCTCCAAGAACTTGGAAATCAGAAGGGGAATTGTTCGCATATGCCTCCCAAGACGAGCGTGGCCAACATTACCGCTCATGCGCTACCGAGTGGGGATGGAGAGAAGATGAAAATCGGCCACCCTACAAACGACCCAAGGCCATCGTTTAGGCAAACGCGAAAACACAACTCAATTACCAACCCACCTTTCACACGGAAACAAAACTTGTCACTGGTATCATCTAGAGGGGTGGGAGGGGGACCAGGACGAGCAAGGGAGCCACACCACAATAGCCCATTCAGCTCCAAGGACTTGGAAATCACAAGGGGGATTGTTCACATATGCCTCCCAAGACGAGCATGGCCAACATTACCACTCATGCACTACCGAGTGGGGATGGAGAGAAGATGAAAATCGGCCACCCTACAAATGACCTAAGGCCATCGTTCAGGAAAACGCGAGAACACAACTCAATTACCAACCCACCTTTCACACAGAAAAAAACCTGTCGCTGGTATCATCTGGAATTTGCTTTGGCCCCCGCACAACCGAAACGAAGTGACAAGGGAGAGCCAGGCAAACGAGCAGCACGAAAATGAGCAAAGCCAACCTCGGGTCACAACTTAGCATTTTTTATACGGCACATTGGCCCGTGCGTGCCCACGCCCGAACGAATTTGCATGGGCACCCGCACAACCGAAACGAAGCAACAAGGGAGAGACGGGCAAACGAGCTGCATGAACGAGCACAAAGCCAACCTTGGGTCACAACTTAGCATTTTTTGATACAGGCTCATTCGCCCTGGTGCACCCTCACCCAAATGACCCACCCGAACGAGCTCACACGGAAGCCCTCAAACAACCCACCCGAACGATTATGCATGGGTGCCCAAACGACCGAAACGAAGCGACAAGGGATTGCTGGGAAAATGAGCTGCACGAATGTGCACAAAGCTAACCTCGGGTCACAACTTAGCATTTTTTATACGGGCTCATTCGCCCGAGCGCACCCTTGCCCGAACGACCCGCCCGAACGAGTTCACACGGACGCCCTCAAACGACCCGCCCGAATGACCGAAACGAAGCGACAAGGAAGAGCCGGGCAAACGAGCTGCACGAACGTGCACAAAGCCAACCTCGGGTCACAACTTAGCATTTTTTCATACGGGCTCATTCGCTTGGGCGCCCCCTCGCCCGAACGACCCGCCAGAACGAGTTCACACGGGCGCCCTCAAACGACCCGCCCGAACGACCGAAATGAAGCGACAAGGGAGAGCCAGGCAAACAAGCTGCACGAACGTGCACAAAGCCAACATCGGGTCAGAACTTAGCATTTTTGATACGGGCTCGTTCGCCCAGGTGCGCCCTCACCTGAATGACCCACCTGAACGAGTTCACACGGGCGCCCTCAAACGACCCGCCCGAACGATTTTGCATGGGCGCCCGAACGACCGAAACGAAGCGACAAGGGAGAGCCGGGCAAACGAGCTGCACGAACATGCACAAAGCCAACCTCGGGTCACAACTTAGCATTTCTGATACGGGCTCGTTCACCCGGGTGCGCCCTCGCACGAGAGACCTGCCCGAACGAGTTCACATGGGCGCCCTCAAACAACCCTCCCGAACGATTTTGCATGGGCGCCCGAACGACCGAAACGAAGTGACAAGGTAGAGCCAGGCAAACGAGCTACACGAACATGCACAAAGCCAACCTTGAGTCACAACTTAGTATTTTTTATATGGGCTTGTTCGCCCAAGCGCACCCTCACCCGAACGAGTTCACACGGACGCCCTCAAACAACCCACCCGAATGTTTTTGCATGTGCACCCGAACGACCGAAACGAAGCGACAAGGGAGAGTCGGGCAAACGAGCTGCACAAATGTGCACAAAGCCAACCTCGGGTCACAACTTAGTATTTTTGATACGGGCTCGTTCACCCGGGCATGCCCTCGCCCGAACGAGTTCACATGGACGCCCTCAAACGACCCGCCCGAATGATTTTGCATGGGCGCCCGAACGACTGAAACGAAGCGACAAGGGAGAGACAGGCAAATGAGCTACACGAACGTGCACAAAGCCAACCTCGGGTCACAACTTAGCATTTTTGATACGGGCTCGTTCGCCCGGGCGCACCGTCGCCCAAACGACCTGCCCGAACGAGTTCACACGGGCGCCCTCAAACGACCCGCCCGAACGATTTTGCATGGGTGCCCGAACGACCAAAACGAAGCGACAAGGGAGAGCCACACAAACAAGCTACACGAATGTGCACAAAGCCAACCTCAGGTCACAACTTAGCATTCTTGATATGGGCTCGTTCGGCTGGGCGTGCCCTCACCCGAACGACCCGCCCGAATGAGTTCACACGGGCGCCCTCAAACGACCGGCCCGAACGATTTTGCATGGGCGCCCGAACAACCGAAACGAAGGGACAAGGGAGAGCCAGGCAAACGAGCTGCACGAATGTGCACAAAGCCAACCTCGGGTCACAACATAGCATTTTTGATATGGGCTCGTTCGCCTGGGCGCCCCCTCACCCGAACGAGTTCACACGGGCACCCTTAAACGACCCGCCTGAACGAGTTCACATCGGCACCCTCAAACGACCCGCCCGAACGACCCACCCAAACGAGTTCACACGGGCGCCTTCAAACGACCCGCCCGAACGAGTTCACACGGGCGCCCTCAAACGACCCGCCCGAACAATTTTGCACGGGCGCCCGAATGACCGAAACGAACCGACAAGGGAGAGTCGGGCAAACGAGCTGCACGAACATGCACAAAGCCAACCTCGGGTCACAACTTAGCATTTTTTATATGGGCTCATTCGCCCGGGCGCGCCCTCGCCCGAACGACCCGCCCGAACAAGTTCACCCGGGCGCCCTCAAATGACCCGCCCGAATGACTTTCCATGGGCTCCCGAACGACCGAAATGAACCGACAAGGGAGAGTCAGGAAAATGAGCTACACGAACGTGTACAAAGCCAATCTCGGGTCACAACTTAACATTTTTGATACGGGCTCATTCGCCCGGCGCGCCCTCGCCCGAACGAGTTCACACGGGCGCCCTCAAACGACCCGCCCGAACGAGTTCACATGGGTGCCCTCAAACGACGCGTCCGAATGACCCGCCCAAACGAGTTCACACGGGTGCCCTCAAACGACCCGCCCGAATGACCCGCCCGAACGAGTTCACACAGGCGCCCTCAAACGACCCGCCCGAATGATTTTGCATGGGTGCCCGAACCACCGAAACGAACTGACAAGGGAGATTCGGGCAAACGAGCTACACAAACGTGCACAAAGCCAACCTCTGGTCACAACTTATCATTTTTGATACGGGCTCGTTCGCCCGGGCGCGCCCTCACCCAAATGACCCGCCCGAACGAGTTCACCCGGGCGCCCTCAAACGGCCCGCCCGAACGATTTTGCATGGGCGCCCGAACGACCGAAACGAACCGACAAGGGAGAGCTGGGCAAACGAGCTGCACGAATGTGCACAAAGCCAACCTCGGGTCACAACTTAGCATTTTTTATACGGGCTCGTTCGCCCGGGCGCGCCCTCGCCCGAACGACCCGCCCGAACGAGTTCACACGGGCGCCCTCAAACGACCCGCCCAAACGAGTTCACACGGGCGCCCTCAAACGACCCACCCGAATGACCCGACCGAACGAGTTCACACGGGCACCCTCAGACGACCCACCCGAATGATTTTGCATGGGCGCCCGAACGACCAAAACGAACCGACAAGGGAGAGTCGGGCAAACGAGCTGCACGAACGTGCACAAAACCAACCTCGGGTCATAGCATAGCATTTTTGATACGGGCTTGTTCGCCTAGGCGTGCCCTCGACTGAACGACCTGCCCGAACGAGTTCACATGGGCACCCACAAACGACCTACCTGAACGATTTTGCATGGGCACCCGAACGACCGAAACGAACCGACAAGGGAGAGCCGGGCAAACGAGCTGCACGAACGTGCACAAAGCCAACCTCGCTTAACAACTTAGCATTTTTGATATGGGCTCGTTCGCCCGGGCGCGCCCTCGCCCGAACGACCTGCCCGAACGAGTTCACCCGGGCGCCCTCAAATGACCTGCCCGAACGATTTAGCATGGGCGTCCGAACGACCGAAACGAACCGACAAGGGAGAGCTGGGCAAACGAGCTGCACGAACGTGCAAAAATACAACCTCGGGTCACAACTTATCATTTTTTATACGGGCTTGTTTGACCGGGCGCACCCTCGCACGAATGACCCGTCCGAACGAATTCACAAGACCCGCCCGAACGAGTTCACACGGGCGCCCTCAAACGACCCGCCTGAACAAGTTCACACGGGCGCCCTCAAACGACCCACCCGAATGAGTTCACACGGGCGCCCTCAAACGACCCGCCCGAACGATTTTGCACGGGTGCCCAAACGACCAAAATGAAGCGACAAGGTAGAGCTGGGCAAACGAGCTGCATGAACGTGCACAAAGCTAACCTCGGGTCACAACTTAGCATTTTTGATACGGGCTCGTTCGCCCGGGCACGCCCTCACCTGAACAACCCGCCCGAACGAGTTCACACGGGTGCCCTCAAATGACCCGATCGAATGACCTGCCCGAACGAGTTCACACGGGCGCCCTCAAATGACCCACCCAAACGATTTTGCACGGGTGCCCAAACGACCGAAACGAAGTGACAAGGTAGAGCCAAGCAAACGAGCTACACGAACGTGCACAAAGCCAACCTCGTGTCACAACTTAGCATTTTTGATACGGGCTCGTTCGCCCGGGCATGCCCTCCCCCGAATGACCCGCCCGAACGAGTTCGCACGAGCACCCTCAAACAACCCGCCCGAACGACTTCGCAAGGGCACCCTCAAACGACCCGCCCGAACGATTTTGCACGGGTGCCCGAACGACCGAAACGAAGCGACAAGGTAGAGTTCGGAAAACGAGCTGCACAAACATGCACAAAGCCAACCTCGGGTCTCAACTTAGCATTTTTTATACGGGCTCGTTCGCCCAGGCACGCCCTCACTCGAACGACCTGCCCGAACGAGTTCACACGGGCGCCCTCAAACGACACTCCCAAACGAACCACCAGAACGCGTTCACACGGGTGCCCTCAAACGACCCGCCCGAACGAGTTCACACGGGCACCCTCAAATGACCTGCCCGAAAGCGTTCACATGGGCACCCTCAAACGATCGCCCGAACGACCCACCCGAACGAGTTCACACGGGCACCCTCAAACGACCCGCCTGAACTATTTTGCATGGGTGCTCGAATGACCGAAATGAAGCGCCAAGGGAGAGCCACGCAAACGAGCTGCACAAACGTGCACAAAGCCAACCTCGGGTCACAACTTAGCATTTTTTATACAGGCTCGTTGGCCCGAGCCTGCCCTTGCCCGAATGACCCGCCCGAATGAGTTCACACGAGCGCCCTCAAACGACCCGCCCGAACGAGTTTGCACAGACACCCTTGCCAGACCCGCTTGAACGGGTTTGCATGGACGCCCTCGCCCGACCCGCTCGAACAGGTTTGCATGGATGCCCTCGCCTGAACGACCCGCCCGAATGGGTTTGCACAGACGCCCTCGCCTGAACGACCCGCCCGAATGGGTTTGCATGGAGGACCTCGCCCGACCCGCCCGAACGAGTTTACACAGGCGCCCTCAAATGACTTGCCCGAACGAGTTTACATTGGAAACAACCCCCCCGAACAAGTGTTTACACGGCAAACGACCCACTCGAATGAGTTTACATGGGATCCGACACACGACCAAAATGAAGTAACAAGGGAGATTCGAGCAAACGAGCAACACGATCGTGCACAAGGCCCACCCCCTTCACAACTTAGCATTTTTTATACGGCCACGTCTGCCCTGGGCACCGTCACACGACACGACATGACACGACCCGACCTGTTTGCACGGGCACCCACACACGACATGTCCCAACCCGCTCGAACGAAATTTGGGGTTTCCATGGGCGCACGACCCGAATGAAATTTCGGGGTTTCCGTGGGCACACGACCCGAACGTAGGCATGAGGGAGCATCAGGCAAACGGGCCACACGAATGTGCAGAAGACACATGGGCGGTCACGACTTAGCATTTTTGGCACGCCCATGTGTGCCCGGGCACCCACACACGGCACAACACGGCCCGACCGGCCTTGTGCGAGCCGACCCGACCCGCCCGAATGTGTTTTCACGGGCACCCACACACGACACAACACGACCCGACCCGAACAAAATTTGGGGTTTCCTTGTATGCACAACCCGAACGAAATTTGGGGTTTCCATGGGTGCGCGACCCCGAACAAAGGCACAAGGCAGCGTCGGGCAAACGGGCCGCACGAACGTGTAGAAGGCACACAGGGGGTCATGACATAGCATTTTTGGCACTGCCACGTGTGCCCGAGCACCCACGCACGGCACGACCCGACCTGCCCGAACGAAGGCACGATGAAGCGGCGGGCAAACGGGTCGCGCGAACGTGCAGGAGGCACACGGGTGGTCTCGCCCTAACATTTTTTGCACGGCCACATGTTCCCGAGCACCCATTCACGGCACGGCACGACCCGACCCCATTCGACTCGCCCAAACGCGTTTGCACAGGCACCCACACACGACACGACCCGACCCGCCCGAACGGAATTTGGGGTTTCCATGTGTGCACGACCGGAAAGAAATTTGGGGTTTCCATGGGTGCACGACCCGAACGAAGGCCTGAGGGAGCGTCGGGCAAACGGGCCGCACGAATGTGCAGAAGACACACGAGCAGTGATGACTTAGAATTTTTGGCACGGCCACGTGTGCTGGGGCACCCACACATGGCACGACACAACCCGACCCGCCCTGGGCGAGCCGACCCGAATCGCCCGTACGAAATTTGGGGTTTCCATGGGTGCACGACCCGAACAAAGAAGGCACATGGGTGGTCATGACTTGGCATTTTCGGCACGCCCACATGTGCCCGCGCACCCCCACACATTGCACGGCACGGGATGACCCGGCCCGCCCGAAGGAAATTTGGGGTAGGAATATCTTTGACTCTAATACATAAATATACCTGGGGTAACATGCCCTTAATATCTTCAACATTTTCTTTCGACTCTTTATAACACTTTAACATGTGCTAGGCCTATTTCAATGAGCAAGAAACTCAATGCCAAATATAATATATATATATATATATATATATATATATTTATTTATTTATTTATTTATTTTCTTGAATAAATACAAATATCAAAAGTACATTTATGAATACCGAACCCAGTTACACTTTCTTCAACACGCCCTCTCAACTAGGGAGGTATTCATAAATCATTACATGGTGTTTGGCAATTTTTCAATCTTGAATAATTCACATAAGAGAAACCGGATTGGCAACCCATCTGTTATAGCATCATATTAGCCAACATTGTTCATAGCAAGGCCTTGACTAACAAATTTATCTCTCATAATACCAGAGCACAATGTTGGCGAGGCCAATGGCTTATAAACACCTTGGTCATTGTCTCTAAAGGTACATACCCACCCAGGTGTTCCCTGAGTATGACCTTCCAGGACAATTCTTGTCTTGGGTTCCCATCCCTCAAAGAATATCGCTCCTCTTGCCTACTCTTGTCTTGGGTGCCCTACACATCCTCAAAGAGCATCAGCTGCCAAATGATTGCCCAATCCTCCCATTATTTCTTGCCAAGTGAAGACAAGAATGTTGTGTCTATCTCTTCCCCTTGATTGGGGAAGACATGCCCAAGTTTCCTCTGACAAGGAACTTGCCCAAGCTCCTTTGTATTTGGGAACTTGTTAGAACTCCCTCTTAGCTAGGGACTTGTCCATTCATCAACAACGTCTTCTTCGTGGGTCCTTCAGCCACTTGATCTCCTTCTTTCCTTCAATGTCATGAAGTCTTTGTTTGAACTTCTTCTTGGCAGGGTACCGGCCATCGATCACTTTCCCCCTGGTTTGTCATGTCATTGCTCCCCTTGTGGAAAGTGGCATTCTTGATATATATAAGGTCCTTTTTGTCATCTAGCTACTCCTTTGTCACCTTGTCTATCCTTCATAACACTTATCACATGGATGCTTAGTTGTACTCGCTTGTTCCCGTACTTTGATTTAGTGGCCCTTTATGACTTCATCATGATATTGCTCTTCATCATGACATATTTGTAGAGTTGAATCGGTTATCTGCACCTTACTATCTCCAAGGCCTTCGTAGGTGTCAAGGGTCCTTTATCTTTTTCTTCCTTTGTCAGAGTTGTCGTGCCTTCTTTCGAGAGATGTTGAGGAATCTTGTCAAATAGTTATTCTTTGTGACCGCGATGTTCTTCATTTGATTCTTATTGGATTGATTGGTCAACCACCTTATACTCCTTATGAGAGCACTTCTTCATGTAGACCTTTACTCCACTATAGCACATGCCTCTGAGCATGTCGTTGGCGAAAGAGATCCTTTTATTCTTGATCGTCATTCTAGAACTTTTCCCATGACCCAATCAATATATATCGCGACATGACTTAAACTTTGATGCATACATAGCTCACCTTGATTATGCTTTTATCATCGCAGATTTATTTGATAGTTCTCCTCGATTGGTGTAGCCTTTCTTGCTTCATCTGCTCTCGCCTGTATATCATCCTCTCTTGAATCCCATAAATGGGACCCCCAATGAGACCTCTGCCCCCTTTGAAAGAAGACTTTAAGCAAAGAGGTTGACTTAGTCATAGGAGGATCTTCCTTCTTTTGCTTCTTGTCGTCTTCTTTCACTTCTTGAGTTACATGAGCTTCTTCCCTTTTTCTCTTGTTGTTGTTGTCCTTCTTAAGTTTAGGACAATCCCTTTTGTAGTGTCCATACTCTTGGCATCCAAACTGTTCGACTTTCGACATGTAGTGGCCCCAACCAATTTGTTACTTTCCTTGCAAAAAGACACTGAGGTATACTCAGAAGGGGACATATACTTACTTGATAGAGTTTGAGATGTAGTGAACTTGCTTTCTTCTTGAAGACTTGATGGCTTGCCTTCCTTAGATCTTGATGTTGTTCAAGTTGCTTTCTTCAAATGGACTTGCTTGATGACTTGACTCGTAGTGCCTTTCATTCTTCAAGATGGTGTAGCTTGATGTAGTTCCCTCTTTGATTTGTTCTTCTTGTAGGTGCCTTTATACAAGGTGTTTCTTCTTGCTTTGTAGTCTTCCATGAGGAATGATAGATGGTAGACCTTCTTGTCCTTGATGTGATTGAGACTTCTCGGCTTGACGCTTCAACCTTGCGGATATTCTTGAGATTCCCTTTCCTTGATGTGTCACCTTAGCTCCGATACCGCGTTGAAGAATCTGGGGCAATGGGGTATAGCGGGATTCTTCTAGACTTGATAACAGTTTGTGAAGCTCTTTTGCAATTTATCGTGTTATCTTAATGTTCTTCTCTTCTTGTTAATGCATGTGTGTTTACTTTCATCAAACTGGTGCCAAAAACATAAGAACAAGAACACAAGATGTTGGCTCTCTGCCAGGGAAAAACCTCTCTCTCTCTCTCTCTCTCTCTCTCTCTCTCTCTCTCTCTCTCTCTCTCTCTCTCAGAGGAAAACCCTTTCGTAAATTTCCCTCATTGAAGCTTCTTATTGGTCATTGCGAAGCCCTAGACCCTTGAAAATAATATCAACCACGCATAAGTGGTTGCAGCACCGCCGTACTTTTTCCTTTTACCAATACTTGAGTACACGGTCTGCACCTACTTCAACACTCGGTCAATTTTCCAGTAAGTGTTCTTAACAATGCAGCGAAAATAACTTACCATAAATTTATCTTCTTCAATTATTCTTTCAACCTGTCATGTCGTGTGGTCGTGCTGCACTGGCCTGCGGCCTGCATGACACAACTCCACACCTAAACTGCGAACCTGTCTGCCCGACTTTCCCTTCCGCGGCGCCCAAACTTTGCCCGTCGGTGCGGTCCATAGTGAGGGCGCATGGCCCTCATGCAGTGTGGACTGCCTACCCGGATGGTAACCCGCTCCGCTCTGCCTGTCCGCGCTACCAAGCCTGACCCGCCCTCTGTAATCCACCTGCCGGTGTGGCCCTCTTACCCGCGTCCTTCTCTTCCTTCCGTTTTTTCCCAACTCCTTCCTTCGCACTTGTTCTGTGATGTGGAAGTCTGAGTTCGATGTCCCTTCATCGAATGCCATCCTCCTTACTTATACGCATCCTTTCGCCCAAGGGCCGTGTCTCTCGAGGATAATAAGGGTCGGCTCCATCAACATGCATGCACGGCCGACCTACGACATAACCTCTACACGCCCCATTCCAACGAACCGTCACGTCCCTTCATGTGCACCATTGCACCCATGGGACGGCTCCAACACCTCACCGATTACACCTGTCGCCGCACGTCGCACACCTGCCCGCATCCTGACTCGTCCGCACATTGTCACCTCTTTCATCCGGGCACACAACAAGGGTCGCCCGCGCGCCTTCCGTCGGTGGCTCGCACATCATGCATGTATCAAGGGGCGTGCGCCATCCCCAACACGGCGTGAGTGACATGGGAACCCCGTGTGTCACACCCCCAGGCCTACAGTACTCTTCCAGCCGTACTTGGCGAGGTGCGGTGCCACCGAACACTTTCATTTCACCAATACTTATGTTCATGGAATACGCCTAACCATTAGTCTAATTATTATTTTTTTCGCAACCAAGTATTAT
>CM062809.1:142671763-142686763 GCA_031772625.1 Pinus tabuliformis
AGAGGGGATCTCGCCTGTCAGCTTCCTTGCACCTCGCAGGTTTTCAAACCCGCCGACTCGCACACATGTTAGACTCCTTTGTCCGTGTTTCAAGAGGGATCGAATGGAAAGCCTGCCAACCAACAATACGAGCGCGCAAGTGCACATGGCCCGCCACAAGGGCACACACTTCATTCCTCGACCACCGCAGCAGCAAACTGACAAGCAGTAATCCACCCACGCTTGTGATGATGCAGCAGCCCGTGTTGGTTTGCACCTCAAGTCGAGCGGCGGACCAACCTGAGCCATTCCGCATCCGACCGAGACGCATCGACAGCCTCCATCCACTTCCCTCCTGGCAATTTCAAGCAGTCTTTAACTCTCTTTTCAAAGTGCTTTTCATCTTTCCCTCACGATACTTGTTCGCTATCGGTCTCTCACCCGTATTTAGCCTTGGACTGAATTTACCACCCAATTAGGGCTGCATTCCCAAACAACCCGACTCGCCGACAACGCCTCGTGATGCGGCAGGGTCCCGGGCCGACGGGGCTATCACCCTCTCAGGCGCCCCCTTCCAAGGGACTTGGCCCAGGTCCGCTGCTAAGGACACTTCTACAGACTACAATTCAAGCAGCGCTGCCGCCCGATTTTCATGCTGGGCTCTTCTCGGTTCGCTCGCCGCTACTAGGGAATCCTTGTAAGTTTCTTTTCCTCCGCTTAATTATATGCTTAAACTCAGCGGGTGTTCTCGCCTGAGCTGGGGTCGCAAAGTTGGAGCTAAATCTACCCTGCCCCATGGGATGACAAGAGAGAGCAAAGCAAGTTCTAGCGATGCCACATAAAGCCCGCATCAGCTAACGCCGACTGCCCATCCAAGGGGACAAGATCACCGCTCGTTGACGCACGCCACGAAACATCGCTTGAGGTATTTCAGCCAATCGCACCGCACGCGGCACGGACAACCAGCTCCGCTGCTCTCTAGCATATTGTAGGGAGCGCGTTTGAATGGGATGCGACGCCCAGACAGACGTGCCCTCGACCGAGGCCTCGGGCGCAAATTGCGTTCAAAAACTTGATGATTCATGGGATTCTGCAATTCACACTAAGTATCGCATTTCGCTACGTTCTTCATCGTAACAATAGCCGAGATATCCGTTGCTGAGAGTTGTTTCCACGTGTATTACCAAAAAACCGGCCACAAAACTGAATAGGGGCACCCCCCACAACAAATGTAAGGCCAAGGGGCAAAAGGAGGAAAAACGCATGAGAGAAAGAGAAACAAAGGTGTCTAACCCCCTCACAAGGGGAGGCTCGAACAGAGGACAATCTCCGCCAGCCCCACGCCCTCGCAAAAAGGGGGGAAATGTGTGGAACAGTGATCGAGAAGGACTAGGGTGGCCACCCCAGGAGCTCGCACTGCTTTTAGCCCTTCCCCGACACCAGCCCACAATGATTCCCCCTTTTCTTCGTAGAGTTAGGGACCGAAAGTCAGAAAAGGGTAGAAAACAAAGCACAAACAAGACACGAGCCTCCCAAAGCCCCGTGCCTTTGGGAACTAAAGGGGGGAACTGAAGGGGACGACAATCAAGAAGGACTAGGGTGGCCACCCCGGGAGCTCGCACTGCGTTTCGTCCTTCCGGAACACCAATCCACAACAATCCCACCTTTTCTCCGTAACACTAGGGGCCACGAGGAAGAAGGGAAGAAGAAAACAAACAAGAGAGAAAGGGATATATCAACCGTGGCTATTGGCTCACAAGGGGAGTTTCAAACAGAGAACAAGCTTCCCCAACCACGTGCCTTCGCAAAAAGGTGGGAACTGCAGGGGACAGCGATCGAGAAGGACTAGGGTGGCCACCCTGGGAACTCACACTGGTTTTCATCCTTCCCGAACACCAATCCACTACAAACCCACCTTTTCTCCGTAAAGCTAGGGGCCAAAAGGAAGAAGGGAAGAAAACAACATGAAAGAAAGAGAGATATCGAACGCGTCCACCGGCTCATAGGGGGAGGCTCAAACAGAGAACAAGCTTCCCCACCCCCATGCCTTCACAAAAAGGGGAGGAACTGCAGGGGACGACGATCGAGAAGGACTAGGGTGGCCACCCTCGGAACTCGCACTGCTTTTCGTCCTTACTGAACACCAATCAACAACAATCCCACCTCTTCTCCGTAAAGCCAAGGTGCCAAAAGCAAGAAGGGAAGAAAACAACAGGAAAGCAAGAGATATCAAACGTGGCTATCGGCTCACAAGGGGAGGCTCAAACAGAGAACAAGCTTCCCAAACCCCGCGCCTTCGGAAAAAGGGGGAAACTGCAGGGGACGATGATCGAGAAGGACTAGGGTGGGCACCCTGGGAACTCGCACTGCTTTTCATCCTTCCCGAACACCAATCCACAACAATCCCACCTCTCCTCCGTAAAGCTAGGGGAAAAAGGAAGAAGGGAAGAAAACAACACCAAAGAAACCAAGATCCCATGAAAAGAGAGAATATCAACAGCACGCCGAGTAGATGTCCGCTAACCAAAAAGAAATCAAACAAGGCACCCAATCAAAAAATCATCCCACCTCTTCATACCCTCCCACATGCATTCAGCACAACACCCTTTCCAGCTTTACAACATAGCAAACAACCAAGCAAATAAATCACAACGTAAAACTGACCAATAGAAAAGACAAGGGCCATGATGAGACCAGTGTCTAGAGCACGTCACTGAGAGGCACATAGCTCCCCAACCCAGTAGCACAAGGCTTCAAATGAGATTAGACCGTTGCCAATAACACAAACCCACCCCGCTCTTGCACCCCTCCGTGTACAAAACACGCAACAACCTTTCCAGCGAGAGAGTCAACGGGGGTCAAATAATCAAACTCCAAAGAGGAGTTGTCACGGGCCGACGCTCAATGCTGGAGAAAGCCGCAGGCCACAAATACATCGATGGTGCAAGGCCAATAGAGAGAGGGACGTTTGCAAATCGCACACCATGAAACAAAGAAATGATGCAAGTCCCACAAAAAACCCACAATCCAAAGGGAGGAACAAAGACACGACCCAATACTTCTTTTTCCCTCAGAAGGGGAGTGGGTCACGAGAGGACGAGGAATTCCCTCGACATCCTACGGGTGGCCACCCTCATTCCTGTCAGCGAGGAAAATTGCGATCTCGATGGAGCTCAGACCGAGGGATGGGTTTTTCATTACCTCGGAAAACCCTTTCGTAAATTTCCCTCATTGAAGCTTCTTATTGGTCATTGCGAAGCCCTAGACCCTTGACAATAATATTAACCATGCATAAGTGGGTGCGGCACCGCCGTACTTTTTCCTTTTACCAATACTTGAGTACACGGTCTGTGCCTACTTCAACACTCGGTCAATTTTCCAGTAAGTGTTCTTAACAATGCAATGAAAATAACTTACCATAAATTTATCTCCTTCAATTATTCTTTCAACCTGTCGTGTCGTGTGGTTGTGCTGCACTGGCCCGCGGCCTACACGACACAACTCCACACCTGAACTACGAACCTGTCCGCCCAACTTTCCCTTCCGTGGCGCCAAAACTCTGCCCGTCGGTGCGGTCCATAGTGAGGGCGCATGGCCCGCATGAAGTGTGGCCTGCCTGCCCAGACGGTAAACCGCACCACTCTGCCTGTCCGCGCTACCAAGCCCGACCCGCCCTCTGTAATTCGCCCGCCAGTGCGGCCCTCTTACCCGCGTCCTTCTCTTCCTTCCGTTTTCGCCCAACTCCTTCCTTCGCACTTGTTCTGCGATGTGGAAGTCTGAGTTCGATGTCCCTTCGTCGAACGCCATCCTCCTTACTTATACGCATCATTTCGCCCAAGGGTCGTGTCTCTCGAGGATAACAAGGGTCGGCTCAATCAACATGCATGCCCAACTGACCTGCCACATAACCTCGACACGCCCCATTCCAACGAACCGCCGCGTCCCTTCGTGTGCACTGTCACACCCATGGGTCAGCTCCAACACCTCGCCGATTACACCCATCGCCGCACGTCGCACACCTGCCCACATCCTGACTCATCCGCACATGGTCACCTCTTTCATCCAGGCACACAACAAGGGTCGCCCGCGCGCCTTCCGTCGGTGGCTCGCACATCGTGCAGGTATCAAGGGGCGTGTGCCATCCCCAACATGGCGCGAGCGACATGGGAACCCCGCGTGTGTTACACTAAAAAATGTCACCATGACTATTTACAGTTAGTATGGCTCAATCAACAGTCATGCTACCCTCTTAGGCAAGTCTTATGCCTCTGCTCTCCATGTCAAACTCCAAAAAAGAGAGAAAGTCTTGTATAAATGTATTTATCTCTGGGGACGCAGGTTCTCTCAACCTTACCTGTGGGGACGCTCCCAACGTTCACAAAAGCTGCGTCCAAAGACGCTCTGTATGTAAAGGGACAGGTGCGTCCCCCTGTAAAGGTTAGAATGCGCAAGTTTCATATTTAAAAAGTTACTTGTGGTCATTTCTAGAGCATTCTAGAAGGTTGTTCGACGTGTATTGGGCGCCTCCAGATGGTTCATGCACTCCTATCAAAGAGGAACTTATCCCATCAATAAGGGAGCTATCCCACCCAAAGAGGGGATTATCCCATTGATGGTGGACCTGATTAACCTCCTCTTGAGTACTATAAATACAGGCATTGGGCCAGAAGGAGGAGAGGTTGAAGCTATACATTTTCTAAGGGTAAATGCTGCAGGAATTAGGACTCCCATTTAGAAGCTTGTGAGGAGAGATTTCCATCTTTGCTTGTTCTATTTGGAAGTGGGTGAGCTTTGTCAAAGTAGAGGAAGACTCTTGTGGACCCTGGAAGGAGCTTGCCCAACACCAAGGCTCAGGTTGTAATGGTTCCTTTTGATTACCTTTAATGCAAATTGGTCCATTCTTCTCAATAACTTGTTGTTTATGGGTTATTTCATGTACTCCTTGGTCTATATGTTGAATATGCTTTGTTTTATGTTATAATCAGGTGCTATTTAATTGTTTGACTGTTGGTGATTGCAGGTTTTGGAGAAAAGGAGGAGCTCATCCAGATCAACAAAACTTGGACTTCTACAACAACGTTTGGACAAAGGTAAGAACGAAACACTTGATTTCTCATATCATAATGCATGTTTAGAGAAGGATAGCTCTAGTTTGTTTTGTTTGTCATTAGAATGTCTTAGACTTCTAGGAAGGTCGGTTGTGTCCGCACTTTTGACTGATTTCGTGTGACAAATTGGCGACTCCACTGGGGATTCCATTGATGAGAAAAGTCTTTTCCTTTGTGTGAACTTTGCTTTGAGAATTGCATTTTTTGCTCTTAGATTTTGTTTTTTCTTAGTTTTTTTTGCCCAGATTCATTAGTCCCTTGCCAAGAATCTTCACCTGAACTTGTTTCATTAGCATTCCTACTTTAAGCTTTCATCAATTGGGTGTTTTGAGTCTCTTTTTGAGAAATTCTTGACTTGATTTCCTTTGGTCATTACTTGGAGGTTTTGTCTCAGTCCTTTCACAAATTTGCATCTTTTTGCTTTCATTTTTGCAAAAAAAAATTTGTGTATGACTGTTAATCGCCTTTGAGTGTTTTTATTTTATGATCTTTGGAACTCTCACCCAATTTTCTCGACTTGCACTTGATTGATTCTTAGATTAGATTAGAATCATCTTGTGTTTGAGAATTCTCTTGCATAGATCACATTTGCATAATTAGAATTCTCATTTTCAGAATATTAATGAAAAATGTGCATAGATTACATTTGCATGCTTTTCAAGTGAATTGTGCATAGATTACAATTGCATAGATTACATTCTGAAAAAATCAATCGTAGATTTAGATCAGTTTTCTTTGGTTTGAATTTACACGAAAATAAAAAAAATGGTTTGGAATTGATTTGCATTAGTTTTTCTTCATAAAATTAGTGCATTAGAGAATCTGTTATATTTTCTCTTAGTGATCAATTTTTTGCATTGTTGGAAGTGAATGGAAACTCTCTCCTTACTTTAGTTAGGATTCATCGAATTGAAAGGATTACATTATCATATTCGATTGCATTCAGTTTTGAGTCGGGTCATAACACCATTGGTTTCATCTCCATTTACCCATTTGAGTAATAACAGCCTTAATAACACAGCGCTTAATTAAAATTCATCTAGTAATTTTTACATTTATAGGGCTCTGAAACACCAACATAGCTTAGGCTAGTGTCTTGGAGTAGGAGAGTAATTAACTCTCCAAGACAGCAAAACCAAACAAGTAGCTCATCTTGTGATAGAATAAATCCAATTGTCTCATTTGTACTCTGGGAAAGCTCCTCTTAAAGGAGAAGCACGAGCTCGTGTCCGAACCAGTGAGGGGATCAATCCTCCCTCGTTGGGAACGACGCCAGACACGCACGTATTACAAACGGTAAACCTCAGATTAACCATTGTCGAGGAGCCAAGGGTCACTTGTCGGTAAACCTTGGATTATTGTCAAGGAGCCGGCAAGGGGATTGAGCTTGCTACTCTGCCCTTGCGTGCTGTCGGAGTTTAGACTGTTCCCCCAGGTGCATTTGTTGCGGTTGGTAACCTTAGTGGCCATTATCTTTAGGATTCTACCGAGGTGACGGTGGAGGGAAGGTCCCACTGTACCTGGAGCAGACGTCAGCTATACTCACTTGGATTTTATGGGGGGTTCACTTCACTCGAGACGGTTAAAGTGGAGGAACTTGGTCCAGTCTATTCATTAAGCAGGTTGCCGGGGTAACTGTTCCACCCGCCATTTCTGTACTGAATTCTGCGAGGTTGGGCTTCATCACCAACTAGTGTTTTCGGTCCGGAGAGCTTACTGTTTGTGTGTGGTTTGACTCCTAGATTTGATAGCGCGTGTTAATTTGTTTGTTTTTACTTTTAGAGACCATAGGTGTGAATTGTGAACTGTTAATTTTAGTTTTAAATTGTTAATAAAATTCACTGAAGTTGAATATAATGGCAAATGTTCCGGAATTTATCAACCTAGGAACCCCTCCTAATGAGAATCCTATTACTTTTCCTTACTTTGGAAATGTTGGTCCTCCTTATATGGCTACTTTGTCATTACCTGGATTTACAATAGGATTACCGATATGGTTATTTTCAACTTCGTTGGCCCAAAGTACTCCAATTGTTCCATCTCAACCGGATGCTTCACTTCAACAGAGTTCACCATCTCAACATCACCAACCTTCTGTTGACCCTTTACCTTCTTCGCCTAATTTTTCTTCCTCCATTTCTTCCTCTTCGCCTGGTAAAAGCCTTGATGCTAGTAACTAGGAGGCTAAGAAGAAGAAGAAAGGGAAGAAGAAGAAGAAGAAGAAGAAGCAAGATAAGAAAGAAGTCAACCAACCAACCGTGGCTGAAAGTGTTAGTTGTGTTGAGGAAAATTCCGACATGCATCGTAAACCAAAATACCCTTGCAGGCTTTGTAAGGGTGACCACTTCCTTGTCAATTGTCCTAGTATTCCAAAGGTCTTGGAAGTATGGTCAGAAAAATCTCATCAACTTTCCATTGATCCATCAACCAGTGATAGTCAGGTTCCTGGGAAAAAGGGTAAAGTTAGGTTTCCTTGTAAGTTATGCAAAGGGAGTCACCAAACTCACATTTGCCCTCACATAGATGAAGCCTCAACATTGTTGGAAAACCTTACTGTTCCACAGCAAGAATTTCCAACTGGTTACCGTAAACTTTCTCCCAACCTACCGTCAACTGACGGAGTGTTCGATTCAATTTCACATTCGGTCGATCACACTCTTCCATTGGAGAGTGAAACTCATGTCACTCAGGTTGATGATCGATTAGTTGATCAAGTGGTCGATTCAATTTCACATTCGGTCGATCCCACTTTCCATTTAGAGAGTGAACTTCATACCGCTCAAGTTCTTCTTGTTACGTCAGATTCTTCTATGCCGGGGGGCATTTCACCTGTTTCTACAGAACCCCCTCCAAGCATTGAGGTCTTTTCCTTTGATTGGAATAGATTGACAGAACCTCGTCTTCCTTCCTCCATCCCTTTCCAAATCATTGTCAAGGCTGGTGGTAGGGACGTTCATCGTACTCAGGTAGATGAAGGTGCTTCTGTTAGTATTTTATCCTCAACTGTTTGGAAAGCTTTGGGTTCCCCTCAGCTTGCGCCTATTACGCAGAATCTGAAAGCTTTTAACAGAACCATTAGTGAACCTTTAGGGATCCTTCCTAAGTTTTCTATTACCTTGGAAGTTAAAACTGTCTGTATTGATCTTATGGTAGTTCGAGGTCCCTTGGATTTCAATTTACTCCTTGGGCGAGACTATGTTTATGCAATGAAAGCTGTCGTATCGACACTCTTTCGCGTGATGTCTTTCCCTCACAATGGAAATATTGTGACTGTAGATCAGATTTCGTTCCCTAGTCTTGTCTCAACTACCAATAATATGACACCCCTAAATGTTCTTGATTCTAAAGTGCTATCTACCCTGCCACGGGTTAATTATGTGGCAACTGGTCCCATGTTTTCAGTTACCGATATAAGTGAGCCTCTCACTGTTGATTTACATCCGGTAGTTGACATGGAAAACTCTATGGGATTACTTGAACACGATGTTATTATCCCTTTTGAGTCCCTTGACATGTGTTCCTTCCAGAGAAGTGTTCTTCCTTCTGATGAAGACCTTTTGGAAGCCATGATCAAGGTGTGTCCATTGACATGTCTTTCTTCCAGTTGGAAGCCATGATCAATGTAACGAGGATAGTTTTTTCCTGTATCAACCTCGTTAAAAAATGAAATAGGCTGTAGCGAGGAAAGTTCCTTTTACTGTGTCAACCTCGTTAAAAAATGAATCAGTGTGTACGAGGATAGTTTTTTCCTGTATCAACCTCGTTAAAAAATGAAACAGGCTAGCATGAGGATAGTTCTTTTACTGAGTCAACCTCATTAAAAAATGAATCAGCTAGATTTTAGGATATGTAGTTAGATTGTAGAAAGTAGGGTTATGAGGATAGTTCCTGTTACTGAGTCATCCTCGTTAAAAAATGAATCAGGCTTGAGGATAGTTCCTGTTACTGAGTCAACCTCGTTAAAAAATGAATCCGGTATGAGGATAGTTCTTTTCTTGTGTCAACCTCCTTAAAAATGAAACAACTCCCTTTTCAAGTTAAATATTGAAAGTAAACCTTCATTCCATCCATCTAGTTGAATGCAATGAAGCCTGGGGGCATGTACCTCATTTTGCATCATTAAACTGGGGGCATGCGAACTTTTTGAGCATAGTTCCTTGTCTTGTGTCAAGCTCATTAAAAAATGAAACAAGGATAGGTTAGATAGGTAGATTATAGAGAGTAGTCATGAGCATAGTTCCTTGTCTTGTGTCAAGCTCATTAAAAAAATGAATCAAGGATTTTAGAGCATAGTTCCTTGTCTTGTGTCAAGCTCGTTAAAAAATGAATCAAGGTTTTTAGAGTAGAGTTTTTTGTTAGGTAGATTGTAGTGAGTAGTTATGAGCATAGTTCCTTATCTTGTGTCAAGCTCGTTTAAAAAATGAAACAAGGGTTTTGAGGATAGTTCTTTTCCTGTGTCAACCTCACTAAAAAATGAAACAACTCCCATAAGTCTTTCCAAAATCTTGAAAGTCAAGCTTCATTCCATCCACCTCATTGAATGCAATGAAGCTTGGGGGGCATGTACCTTGTTTTGCGTCATTATGCTGGGGGCATGTGAACTTATAACAAGCATAGTTTTTCGTTTCAAGCTTGCATAAACATGAAACCGAATCTGAGCATAGTTCTTTTCCTGTGTCAAGCTCATTAAAAAATGAAACAAATCCTCCTCTAATTGAGTCAAGAGTTTGACCAGATCTCATAAACGTTAAGTTGTATATTTAGGTTAGTTATTTTAGTTTTTGTATAATTTTCTTACAGTTTTAGGTCGAGTCTTTCAAATGATCTCGTAACTCAACCTTCATTTCATCCAACTGGTTGAATGAAATGAAGCTGGGGGGCATGCGCTCTAGCAATTATGCTTAGGGGGCATCAAGCATAGTTTTCTCTCTGTTTCATGCTTGTGTAAAAATGAAACTACTTTGAAGCATAGTTTTTGTCTGTTTCAAGCTTTTGTAAAAGTGAAACCTATCTCGAGTCAATTTCAGTTATTTTCAAGACTCGTTAAACTCATGAAAATATCGAGATTATTTTTCTATCTTTCATTCTCGTAAAACAAATGAAAATGCCGAGTTCTTTCCGTCTTTTCCTGCTCGTAAATTAAATTGAAAGTCGGCCATATGAGTACATTTTTATCATTTTTTCGAACTCATTAAAACATACGAAAAAGTGAAAACCATGAGTACATTTTTATCATTTTTTCGAACTCGTTAAAACTTACGAAAAAGTGACACCTTAGAGTCATCTTTTAAGCCCTTTTCTGACTCCTAAAAAATGAAAAGATTGCCGAGCGTTTCTTTTACACTCGTTAAAACGGAATTAAAAGACGGTCCCCTTATAGCTCTTTTCTGACCGTAAAATCAGGAAAAGATTGCCGGTTTTTTGTCGTTTCAAACTCGATACGGAAATAAAACGACGTGTCCTTGATCGCTTTTTACTTTTCAGGTCAGTGGCACTAATTATGAAAGTACTCCTTGGTCGCAAGATCAAGCGGTTCCCCCAGGTATTATTTTATACTTTTTCGGGCTTGAGGGACACAAATCTACGAAAAAGTTCAACTTGGAGTCTTCTTAAGTTTTTCAGACTCTCTAAAATTGAAAAACACCGAGTTTCCCCTATACTGGGCTCGTTAAACATTTCACAGTAAAGGACCTGTTCAATTACAAACAGGAACGAACCACTCCTTCCTAGGGTTCGAATCAAAACTAGGTTGGACTCATCCGAAGGATGAGCTTATAATCAAGCACATGTTATCCTCCTCAAGCTTGTTAAAAATAAAGAGGTACTTGCCAGAAATGGTGGGGGAAAAGAGAGAAGAATGAACCTGTTTGTTACCTTTTGTCTCAAAAGAAACTTTATTACCACTCTTGAACACGACACTTTTCATTCACCTGGGTTGGGAAATATTTTACCTCACAGTTGATCAAACCACTTTGAAAGTCTTTAACCGGGTTTCGGGGATTAACTTTGAGTTATTCGTCACCAAGCCATCTGTCGTGTCGTTATGTGTTCAAGAGGTCTGCAAGCAAAACTTTCATCTGCAAAATACTTGTCATCCATTTGACCATCCCTGAGTCAGTCCTTACAGCAACATTTCTTCAAATTGAACAATGATTTCGTGTTGCGGGCTTGCCTGCAACGGGTCGCTTTCTATCGACATCAGCACATTATCTAGAGAGATGACTTAGAAATCGTCAGTACCTTGAAGTCTGCATGCATCAATGGCAGGTTTCTCGCCTTTGACGTCAGTTTACATCATTGACTTTCGATCGAAGGATTCCGTGAAATGTTCGACATCAACTCATTCATTCACATCTCATGGATTGTACTGGGTACTTTGAGAACCATTTACATTACTGGTGGTCTCTCTCACGCTTGTTAACAGTTTACATCATTGACTGGTAATCAAGTGGTTTCTACCATGTTCGACATCAACTCATTTATTCGCATGGCTAGAATCGTACCAATTCGGGAAGTAGAAATGAAGACCCTGGATCTAGTTTCCACCATCCAGGCTGCGAGGAGTTTTGTATTCATTATCTAAGTAGACTAATCATAAACAGATGGTTGCGTCCATACTGTGTCTACAAAAGTCTATGATTGTGATGTACTGCAAGATCATTCCTGTATCAGAGTAGTTAGTCTGTTAGTTAAAGTTTTGATCTGAGTATGGGAATGCCTACCTCAGTGATGATATAATCTTATACATGTATTTTGTGTTGAAAATTGCAGGTTCTGACCAGGCTCTCCACGGGATAATCCTTGAAATGATAAAGCGCTTCACCCTTCCTAGATATTACAAACCCTAATCTATTCCAGGCTTCACACTTTAGGGGGCAATCTGTTACACTAAAAAATGTCACCATGACTATTTACAGTTAGTATGGCTCAATCAACAGTCATGCTACCCTCTTAGGCAAGTCTTATGCCTCTGCTCTCCATGTCAAACTCCAAAAAAGAGAGAAAGTCTTGTATAAATGTATTTATCTCTGGGGACGCAGGTTCTCTCAACCTTACCTGTGGGGACGCTCCCAACGTTCACAAAAGCTGCGTCCAAAGACGCTCTGTATGTAAAGGGATAGGTGCGTCCCCCTGTAAAGGTTAGAATGCGCAAGTTTCATCTTTAAAAAGTTACTTGTGGTCATTTCTAGAGCATTCTAGAAGGTTGTTCGACGTGTATTGGGCGCCTCCAGATGGTTCATGCACTCCTATCAAAGAGGAACTTATCCCATCAATAAGGGAGCTATCCCACCCAAAGAGGGGATTATCCCATTGATGGTGGACCTGATTAACCTCCTCTTGAGTACTATAAATATAGGCATTGGGCCAGAAGGAGGAGAGGTTGAAGCTATACATTTTCTAAGGGTAAATGCTGCAGGAATTAGGACTCCCATTTAGAAGCTTGTGAGGAGAGATTGCCATCTTTGCTTGTTCTATTTGGAAGTGGGTGAGCTTTGTCAAAGTAGAGGAAGACTCTTGTGGACCCTGGAAGGAGCTTGCACAACACCAAGGCTCAGGTTGTAATGGTTCCTTTTGATTACCTTTAATGCAAATTGGTCCATTCTTCTCAATAAGTTGTTGTTTATGGGTTATTTCATGTACTCCTTGGTCTATATGTTGAATATGCTTTGTTTTATGTTATAATCAGGTGCTATTTAATTGTTTGACTGTTGGTGATTGCAGGTTTTGGAGAAAAGGAGGAGCTCATCCAGATCAACAAAACTTGGACTTCTACAACAACGTTTGGACAAAGGTAAGAATGAAACACTTGATTTCTCATATCATAATGCATGTTTAGAGAAGGATAGCTCTAGTTTGTTTTGTTTGTCATTAGAATGTCTTAGACTTCTAGGAAGGTCGGTTGTGTCCGCACTTTTGACTGATTCCGTGTGACAGCGTGTCATGCCCCCAGGCCTACAGTACTCTTCCAGCCGTACTTGGCGAGGTGCGGCACCACCGAACACTTTCTTTTCACCAATACTTATGTTCATGGAATACGCCTAACCATTAGTCTACTTAGTTTTTTTTCGCAACCAAGTATTATTATGTTTCCTTTATGCCAATGAACACCCATACACATTCATTATCATCAGCAATTATACATGAAGAACACAATTGCACAGTGTAAAGGGAGCGGCAACTCCCTGAACAATGATTCTACCCGAATACAATATATTATTCAACCCTACAATGTTTACGAGGCTTTACAAGTATACTTGGGAAACACCAAGTTTCATACTTAGCCAATTTTACAAATAGGCAACACCTCCGTGTGCCAACCGAGTTCCTTGCCCGAGCTGGACGGGCGCGCCCTCACACGAGCTTCCAACCGTACTCGTCGACCGAACCTCATTTACCACTACACGACGGGCGGGCGACCTCACCCGAGTCACCCACCGTTTCCTGTTGCACGACGGGCGGGTGACTTACCCGAGTCACCCGAGACACCTCCATGTTTCTTCTTCCACGACGGGTGGGCGACCTACCCGAGACACCCCGTGTCACACCGAATGGCGGGTGCCTTCCCTACCCACGCCCTCACCCGATAACCGAACCCTGTGCGTATCATGTGTGCTTGCCCAAGAGCGGGTACATATATGCCTGCACCTCTTTTGTGACCTACTCCACTACTTCACACTTTTTTCTTGATCACCAAATGCTCATGTTCGAATGTCCATCTTCTAATGAATGCCAAATGCTCCAACGCCTTGCCATATTTATACAAGCGTTTGGGCGAGTCGTTGCCCAGGCTGACTCGACTACCGTGTGCCAAAACGCCCTTACACGTCGCAAACTTGCCATCCGATTGCTGGTCGGCAAACAATCCTTCGTTCAAGTCGCCCCAGCATGTGAGTCGGCCTGTGGGTTATGCCAAACGCTCCCATGCTATGAACCAACCATCACTCCACCTCTAATGTGCATTATACTTATGTCCCTTCCAACATTTCGGTCGTAGATTTCACACTTCACACCGACGGGGAGAAACCAAACCGCAGGTCCTTACACCTCGTTTCCCAGACTTGGGTAGCAATTTTTGTTGTGACGCGAAATGGAAACCCAGTGTGTGTTCCCTGACTTGGGTAGTAGTTTTCATCGCACCACGAAATGGACACCCCGAGTTCCCCAGACCTTGGCGACTCTTCGTGGCCCCACGACATGGAAATCCGAAGTTCCACAGACTCTCGGGCGATTCAGGGTGTGCCGCGACATGGAAACAGCGAGTTCCCCAGACTTGGGCAGTGGTTTCGAAACACCCCAAGTTCCCGAGACTTGCGAGCTGGTTTGCATCATCATGGAAACCCCAAGTTCCCCACGTTTCCCTCGTGCCGTAAAATGCGGAAACCCGTGGTTCCATCAACGGCGCGACATGGAAACCCCAAGCTTCCCAGGCTTGGGCACCAGGGCGTGACATGGAAAACCCCGAGTCCCCGCAGGCTTGGGCGCCGCCGGCTTCCCTCGTGGCGCGACATGGAAACCCCAAGTTTCCCCAGGCCTGGTCGCCGGGGTGTGACTAGGAAACCCCCAGTTTTCCCAGGCTTGGGCGCCGCCGGTTTCGGTCGTGGCACGACTCGGAAACCCCAAGTTTACCCAGGCTCGTGGCGCGACATGGAAACCCCAAGTTTCCCCCGGCTTGGGTGCCGGGGCGCGACATAGAAACACCAATTTTCCCCAGGCTTGGGCGCGACTTGTAAACCCCAAACAATTTTGCACCGAGTGGAAACCCCAAATTTTGGGCGCCACCTGGAAACCCCACATTTTGGGCGCCGCATGAAAGCCCCAAATTTTGGGCGCCGAGTGGAAACCCCAAATTTTGGGCGAGACATGGAAGCCCCAAATTTTGGGCGTCGACTGGAATCCCCAAATTTTGGGCGCC
>CM062809.1:142689263-142699263 GCA_031772625.1 Pinus tabuliformis
GTCATAGGAGGATCTTCCTTCTTTTGCTTCTTGTTGTCTTCTTTCACTTCTTGAGTTACATGAGCTTCTTCCCTTTTTCTCTTGTTGTTGTTGTCCTTCTTAAGTTTAGGACAATCCCTTTTGTAGCGTCCATACTCTTGGCATCCAAACCGTTCGACTTTCGACATGTAGTGGCCCCAACCAATTTGTTACTTTCCTTGCAAAAAGACACTGAGGTATACTCAGAAGGGGACATATACTTACTTGATAGAGTTTGAGATGTAGTGAACTTGCTTTCTTCTTGAAGACTTGATGGTTTGCCTTCCTTAGATCTTGATGTTGTTCAAGTTGCTTTCTTCAAATGGACTTGCTTGATGACTTGACTTGTAGTTTCTTTCATTCTTCAAGATGGTGTAGCTTGATGTAGGTCCCTCTTTGATTTTTTCTTCTTGTAGGTGCCTTTATACAAGGCGTTTCTTCTTGCTTTGTAGTCTTCCATGAGGAATGATAGCTGGTAGACCTTCTTGTCCTTGATGTGATTGAGACTTCTTGGCTTGACGCTTCAACCTTGCGGATGTTCTTGAGATTCCCTTTCCTTGATGTGTCACCTTAGCTCCGATACCGCGTTGAAGAATCTGGGGCAATGGGGTATAGCGAGATTCTTCTAGACTTGATAACAATTTGTGAAGCTCTTTTGCAATTTATCGTGTTATCTTAATCTTCTTCTCTTCTTATTAATGCATGTGTGTTTACTTTCATCAAACTAGTGCCAAAAACATAAGAACAAGAACACAAGATGTTGGCTCTCTGCCAGGGAAAAACCTCTCTCTCTCTCTCAGAGAGGAAAACCCTTTCATAAATTTCCCTCATTGAAGCTTCTTATTGGTCATTGTGAAGCCCTAGACCCTTGACAATAATATCCCCCAAGCACAAGTCGAGTCCTTCCTCCTCTCTGCAGTTTGTTTCTTCGGTGCTTCGTTCCCCGACACTCTGTCCTTCTTTCAACTTTTGATAGTCCATGGTGGACTAGCTCTAGAAGAGACTTCAACCTTTGATCCTTAGCGAGGTCCTTTATCAATGAAGAAACCTTCACTCTCTTGACCAATCGAGCCTTTTTCTTGATGTGAGGTTGCAAGCTCGATGTACACCAAGTTTACTGCACCTGGGGCGATTTCCATCGCGACGAGACATGGAAACCCCAAATTTCCCGCACTTGGGATGCTTTCGACAAGGCAGGACATGGAATCCCCGGGTACCCCGCAATTTGGCGACCTTTGTCGAGGAGGGACCAGGAGACCCCATGTCACACTCCTATCCTAGTGGTAGTATTTCAACCACGCATAAGCGGGTGTGGCACCGCCGTACTTTTTCCTTTTACCAATACTTGAGTACACGGTCTGTGCCTACTTCAACACTCGGTCAATTTTCCAGTAAGTGTTCTTAACAATGCAGCGAAAATAACTTACCATAAATTTATCTTCTTCAATTATTCTTTCAACCTGTCGTGTCGTGTGGTCGTGCTACACTGACCTGCGGCCTGCACGACACAACTTCACACCTGAACTGCGAACCTGTCCGCCCGACTTTCCCTTCCGCGGCGCCCAAACTCTGCCCGTCGGTGCGGTCCATAGTGAGGGTGCATGGCCCGCATGCAGTGCGGCCTGCCTGCCCGGACGGTAACCCTGTTAATTTATGGTATGTTCTATGCTTATAACAGTTTACTTCTTTTTCTTATTATATTCCACCGATTAGAAATCACATGTACATAAAGTAAAGTGCAGATAGAACATTAAACGATCGACAGAAAACAAGCCAAGACAAGAGACATAAGATGTGGCGGCTAGCCAGGGACAAACCCAACAATGTGTGGGGAAACCCTTTGATCAAATCTTCTTTTATCTTCAATAATTCAGCAGAGAGAAATAGTACAATAAATCTGATTCATATCAGCAGTAGCAAACCCTAGATAAGTAGCATCAGCATTAGCGGCTTCATTATCAAACTAGGGCAGACCATATCTCTCAAACCGACCGTCGGATTGACTTCATTCCACCACCAAAAGTTTTGGCTTCCAAAGGAAGTACAGATGAACCTACAACACAGTTTAGATGAGGAGATCTTCTAGGCCACGCAAGTCAATCTTTACTTCTGCAGTTGCAGCTTCAGTTTCAGTAGTTTTCGGCTTCAAACTAGGGCAGACGATATCTTGCAAACCGTTCGTCGGATTGACTTCATTCCACCACCAAAAGTTGCAGATTTCAAAGGAGGTTCAGATGAACCTATAGCGCAATTCCAAAGAGGAGATCTTCTAGGCCACGCAAGTCAATCTTTACTTTTGCAGTTGCAGCTTCAGTTTCAGTAGTTTCTGGCTTCAAACTAGGGCAGTCGATATCTTGCAAACCGTTCGTCGGATTGACTTCATTCCACCACCAAAAGTTGTAGCTTTCAAAGGAGGTTCAAATGAACCTACATCATAGTTCCAAAGAGGATATATTCTAGGCCACGCAAGTCAATCTTTACTTCTGCAGTTGCAGCTTCAAATTCAACAGCTTCCGGCTTCACATGTGTGAGAGAGAGAGATCCATTTCAGTGCAATAGAGAAGAGACTCATATCTGCGCAGTAGAGACAGAGAGATGTGATGAGATGAGTGAGTCTAAATGAGGAAAATTCCTCTTATATTTATACACAACGTTGGTGGGTGAATAGATGCGACTGTTGGGCTTCTGAGCCTACATGAGTTGTAGGTCAGCTTGATAATAATTCCATAATCAAAATAAATTCATATCTCCATGAATACTTATCGCAATTGGATGATCTTTATATCAATCCTACACCTCTCGATGAGAGGAATCTAATAAAAATATTATCAGCCATGAATAAGATGACCCACATGAAGTTTTGCCATGGTTGCAAATTTTAACACTCCCTCTCAACCATGGAGAACTTCATCTGCAATCTGTCTATCGATTGATACTATTCATCCAGCAAATGCACTGCCTTGTACAGCCTGACCCTTTCCCTGCTCTACTATATTCTGCCTATTCTGCTTTGTCTTGTTCTACCTGCACTGATCTGTACTGTTTTGCTCTATTTTGCTCTGCTCTTGCATTGTTCTGTTCTGCTCTACTTTTGTCCGAATTATGAAGAAGAAGAAATGATCGAGGATGTATCATACTGACTCAAAGTCAATCTCAGAGTATGTACCACTAGTCCCAGACCAGTCTCAACCAACCCAAAGTCAGCGTCATAGTGAGTAAAACTCCAATGGTCCCAGACCAATATCATCCTCCACTGACTCAAAGTCAGTCTCAGAGTATGTACCACTGATCCCAGACCAGTCTCAACCGACCCGAAGTCAGCGTCATAGTATGGTACAACTCCTACCACTAGTCTCAGACCAGTATCATTGATCCCAGATCAATGGAGGTCATCCTAGCCTAGGGAGTACAGTAGTTACAACGATGCATCCATCGGTACTACTATGGTCCCTAACTTCATTCCCCTACTCATTGATCAGATGAGAGGTACTTCCCATGAGTCCCAGACTGCATGGGTAGGATGCCTCGACAGGAGAACTAATCAATCCTGTCCTCACAGGAGAACACATCAATCCTGCTACAATTGCCATGGAGAACACATCAATCCAGGCCTCACAGGAGAACTAATCATCCTGCTACACAGGAGAGCGAATCATCCTGTTCCACAAGAGAGCGAATCATCTTGTCCCACAAGAGAGCGAATCATCTTGTTCCAGTGTGCACCACCAGGGGAGGGTGAGTCACCCTGTGGTCATATGTTGGTCCAGTAGGAACCGCAAGCCCTCAGAGCTCCTAGAGCTCAATGTATGCAACATGCAGGACCCTTGTACAAGGGTTTCTTGCCGACTTCAAGTCGTTTGGGAAAATCACAGATTAGATCTTTCCTTGGGGCTTTGACAAGGTGTATCAACCTGTACATCATCTTAATGTGATGGAGCTTCCTTGCTCGTCGACTTACCATATCCCAGATGATGTCTATCTGCTGGAGCAATTGACGAATACATGATTCCTCAATAATCGAATCTCACCTCTGGTTGTTACAGAGAATCACAGTGGTATCCAATGTAAATCCAAACAGCTCACTGAAGAGCTTTCGCAACCAGACTGCCTCACACGAGGTTATGATAGCAATAATATATCCTGCTTCGGCGGTGCTCAAAGCTATCGACTTCTGCTTCCTGCTCATCCAGGATATCGAAGCAGATCCCAAGGTGAAACAATACCCGGAAGTGCTCTTACGGTCCACCACACTTCCTGCCCAATCAACATCAGTATATCCAAGTAGTCTCACATCTCCGACAGTGTATCTTAATCCATGAGAGAATGTGTCCTGAAGACATCTCAGAAGATTCCTGGCATCAATCTAGTGAGGCTCAACCAAATATGAGCTCACAATGCTAACTGCAAAACATATGTTCGGACGTAGGTTCACCAAGAACATCAATGTGAATGAGTTTTTGAAACTCAGAGGCATTTCCCAAGTCTGGTCCGACATCACTACCATATAACTTCTAAAAGCTAAGATCCTCGAGGTAGTCACAGGCTTGCAGTCCATCATACCAAATCTTTCCAATATATTTACCACATATTTTCCTTGAGATAGGAAAATTTCCCTTGGCTTCTGCCACACTTCAAGTCCTTGGTCCTTCATTTCAAATTCAAAAGCCATCTCCCTCTAACATTTGTGAATGAGAGGGTTTGCACCTGTTAGAAAGAGGTCATCCACATACAATACCAGTATGAGAGGCTTGTCATCTTCAAACTTAAAGAAAAGGTTAGGATCGGCTTCACTCCTAGTGAATCCCAGCTTCATCAAGTAGCTATTGATCCTCTCATACCATACTTGGGGTGCTTGCTTCAGCCCATAGAGAGCTTTCTTCAACCTGCATACATGAGATTTTCGATCATAAATCTCAAATCCTTCGGGTTGCTCCACATAGAACTCTTCTTTGATCGAGCCATGCAAGAACGCAGTCTTGACATCCATCTGATGTAGGTTCCATCCTTGTGAAGCGGCAAGGGCTATGATCGAGCGGATGGTCGTATATCTGGAAAATGGTGCAAATATCTCATCATAGTCTATACCTTCCTTTTGGGAGAAACCTCGAGCAACAAAACGAGCCTTATACTTTTCCGTGCTTCCATCTGCTGCATGCTTTATCTTGTAAAGCCATTTGGAAGTAACAACAGTCTTGTCCTGGGGTCTGGGAACTACTTCCCGAACATCATTCTTTATGATAGACTCATATTCTTCGGTCATAGCATCCTTCCATACTTGATGCTTGACGACATCTGAGAATGATGAAGGCTCATTTTGTATGATCGTGCTCATGATGGTCAGGTATCCTTGATACCTATTAGGTTTCTTACTTTCACGAAAGGTTCCTCGGGGTGCTGATCATGTTCATGATGGTCAGGTATCCTTGATACCTATTAGGTTTCTTACTTTCACGAAAGGTTCCTCGGGGTGCAGCATGTCCTTCAGCATCATCAAGTAACCCCTTAAGCCATGAAGGCCCCTTCCTAGAAGAGGAAGGCTCATATGGAGGAGGATTAACCGGATCCATGGGTTCTTCTACATCAAGCATTGATTCATCATCCTTTTCTTTCGGTTCCCTGGCGTCGGCTTCTTGAGAGCTACTCAAAGTCAGTAGATTTTCCACCTTACTGAGAGCCATATCTTCGTCAAAGGTGACATCATGACTAATTATGACTTCCCTTTGACTGGCTACATAGATTCTATAGCCTTTAGTATTTTCACCATAGCCCACGAAAATTCCCTTCTTTCCAGATGCTCCCAATTTATTTCTTTTCTCTTTCGGCACATGAAAGTATACAGGGCTTCCAAAAATTTTAAAATGAGAAACATCAGGTTTCTTACTGGTGAATTTTTCTTCAGGTGTCTTGGAACCTAATGCTTGATGAGGGCATCGATTTTGTACATATACACTGGTGATTGTAGTTCTAGCCCATAGAAACTTCGGAAACCTTTGATCATGTAGCATGGCCTGGACAGCTTCCATCATCATGCAGTTCTTCCTTCCCACCACACCATTATGCTCAGGAGTATGTGGTGTAGTAGTCTCCCTCTTAATGCCAACCTCAGGTATGCCTGAGTGAACCAATTGTAATATATTGTAGGTCTTGCTTTGGCTTGAGGGGAATGGTCCCCTTTTGATCTTTCCTTCGGCACATCCCGGACATACACCTTCTTTCTCTACTTGGAATTCAGGCATCCCTGTTACCATCTATCTTACATCGGGTAGAGCTTTGTAATGAAGGTGGGCAAACCTCCGATGCCAAAGTTCGGACTGAAGCGTTGTGTCACAAGACATGACACCTAGCGGACTTCCACCGACTTGATATAAAGAATCAACTCGAAACCCAAGAGTGAAAGCATATTTAACATTATTTTTCCATATGCGTACCTAACCATTGCTGAAGATTACCTTATAGCCTTTGTCTTCCATTTCTGAGATGGATACCAGGTTCTTTTTGAGATCAGGTACATATAATACATCTTGTACGTGAATCGTATTACCTTGATTCAGTTTAAGAGAAACATTGCCTACACCTTTCACTGGGTATTTCATGTCATCTCCAAGGACAATTTCCAGGTTAGTTTCTTTCTCTACCAGATTATAGAGTACTTATTTGTAACCAGTGAAGTGTCTTGAGGCACCACTATCAATGAGCCAAATTCCCATTGAGTCCGAAGGAGCGGAGGTAGATAGAGCAGCTGGTAGATAATATTTAGCCTGCTTATCGTCAATAGTGTTAGATTCATACCTAGAATTTCTAGCCTTCTTGAATGGTTTCCCTCTTCCTTGATTTCCCGCATTCCTTTTTCCTTTGTTGTTGAATTTTCCATTCCTTCGATTACCATGAGAGGGATTTCGATCATTGTCACGATGAGAGTCCTTTATATCAAGGCATTCCCTTGCATAGTGACCTGCTTTATTGCAAATGAAACATCGTCCTTTTCTTCCACCCTTAAATCCAGCCTTTCTTTTCGATTTAGACCCAAAATTATTTCTTTTCTTAGCATGAGAAGAAAAAAGCAGTAGGAGGACCTTTAGGCAAGGGCATTTCCTGCTCTTCTACCCTTGTTTGTTCTTGAATGCATCTAGCCAATAATTCCTCGAAATTAGGAATTACATTATTGTTCAGAAGAGTAGTCCTGAACACATACCATTCAGATGGTAATCCTCCGAGAGTTGAGAGTGCCATTTCTCTGTCAGTAATAGTTTCCCCAATAGATAGGAGATCGTTCTTGATCTCGGTGATTCTTAAGAAGTATGCTTGCATACTTTCATCTTTACCCTTCTTGATTTCCCTCAGCTTATTTCTAAGAAACAAAACTTGATTTGCATCATTAACTTTAAATAAACTCACCAGTCTATCGTAGATTTCCTTGGAGGTGTCCAGTTCAAAGATGTAGGCCACCAAGTGCTTGTCGATAGAGTCCCGGATGATCTTCTATTGTTTTGACTTCTCCATTTTTTCATTTGTTCCAAGCAGCAGCGGATGCATTTGATGGAGGCTCAACAATATTGCCTCTCACATGATTCAACACTCCTTGATTCTCAAGGGTTAGATCGATAGAAATCTTCCATCCGTGATATTCATCTTTCTCATGGAGCTTGTCTTCAGCAGGAAAGAGTGCTGAGGACCCCATAGTTCTTTTAGGATAGCCTTGCCAATATTCTCTTCGATGGTTGCTCTTGCTCTTGCTTGGGCTTTGTCTCCACCTCAGCTCTGATACCATGTTAAGTTATGGTATGTTCTATGCTTATAACAGTTTACTTCTTTTTCTTATTATATTCCACCAATTAGCAATCACATGTACATAAAGTAAAGTGCAGATAGAACATTAAACGATCGACAGAAAACAAGCCAAGACAAGAGACACAAGATGTGGCGGCTAGCCAGGGACAAACCCCACAATGTGTGGGGAAACCCTTTGATCAAATCTTCTTTTATCTTCAATAATTCAGCAGAGAGAAATAGTACAATAAATCTGATTCATATCAGCAGTAGCAAACCCTAGATCAGTAGCATCAGCATTAGCGGCTTCATTATCAAACTAGGGCAGACCATATCTCACAAACCGGCCGTCGGATTGACTTCATTCCACCACCAAAAGTTTCAGCTTCCAAAGGAGGTTCAGATGAACCTACAGCGCAGTTCATATGAGGAGATCTTCTAGGCCACGCAAGTCAATCTTTACTTCTGCAGTTGCAGCTTCAGTTTCAGCAGTTTCCGGCTTCAAACTAGGGCAGTCGATATCTTGCAAACCGTTCGTCGGATTGACTTCATTCCACCACCAAAAGTTGCGGCTTTCAAAGGAGGTTCAGATGAACCTACAATGCAGTTCCAAAGAGGAGATCTTCTAGGCCACACAAGTCAATATTTACTTCTGCAGTCGCAGCTTCAGTTTCAGCAGTTTCCAGCTTCAAACTAGGGCAGTCGATATCTTGCAAACCGTTCGTCGTATTGACTTCATTCCACCACCAAAAGTTGCAGCTTTCAAAGGAGGTTCAGTTGAACCTACAGCGCTGTTCCAAAGAGGAGATCTTCTAGGCCACGCAAGTCAATCTTTACTTTTGCAGTTGCAGCTTTAAATTCAATAGCTTCCGGCTTCACATGTGTGAGAGAGAGAGACCCATTTCAGTGCAGTAGAGAAGAGACTCATATCTGCGTAGTAGAGAGAGAGAGAGAGAGAGATGTTATGAGATGAGTGAGTCTAAATGAGGAAAAGTCCTCTTATATTTATACACAACGTTGGTGGGTGAATAGATGTGACTATTGGGCTTCTGAGCCTACATGAGTTGTAGGTCGGCTTGATAATAATTCCATAATCAAAATAAATTCATATCTCCATGAATACTTATTGGAATTGGATGATCTTTATATCAATCCTACACCTCTCGACAAGAGGAATCTAATAAAAATATTATCAGCCATGAATAAGATGACCCACATGAAATTTTTCCCTGGTTGCAAATTTTAACAAACCCGCCCCGCTTTGCCTGTCCGCGCTACCAAGCCCGACCCACCCTCTGTAATCTGCCAGCCGGTGCAGCCCTCTTACCCGCGTCCTTCTCTTCCTTCCGTTTTCGCCCAACTCCTCCCTTCGCACTCGTTCTATGATGTGGAAGTCTGAGTTCGATGTCCCTTCGTCGAACGCCATCCTCCTTACTTATATGCATCCTTTCACCCAAGGGTCGTGTCTCTCGAGGATAACAAGGGTCGGCTCCATCAACATGCATGCCCGACTGACCTGCCACATAACCTCGACACGCCCCATTCCAACGAACCGCCGCGTCCCTTCATGTGCACCATCACACCCATGGGTTGGCTCCAACACCTCGCCGATTACACCCGTCGCCACACGTCGCACACCTGCCCGCATCCTGACTCGTCCGCACATGGTCACCTCTTTCATCCGGACACGCAACAAGGGTCACCCGTGTGCCTTCCGGCAGTGGCTCGCCCATCGTGCAGGTATCAAGGGGTGTGCGCCATCCCCAACATGGCGCGACCGACATGGGAACCTCGCGTGTCATGCCCCCAGGCCTACAGTACTCTTCCAGCCGTACTTGGCGAGGTGCGGTGCCACCGAACACTTTCTTTTCACCAATACTTGTGTTCATGGACTACGCCTAACCATTAGTCTACTTTTTTTTTTTTCGCAACCAAGTATTATTATGTTTCCTTTATGCCAATGAACACCCATACACATTCATTATCATCAACAATTATACATGAAGAACACAATTGCATAGTGTAAAGGGAGGGGAAACTCCCTGAACAATGAGTCTGCCCGAATACAATATATTATTCAACCCTACAATGTTTATGAGGCTTTACAAGTATACTTGGGAAACACCAAGTTTCATACTTAGCCAATTTTACAAATAGGCAACACCTGCGTGTGCCAACCGAGTTCCTTGCCCGAGCTGGGCGGGCGCGCCGTCAC
>CM062809.1:142704263-142706763 GCA_031772625.1 Pinus tabuliformis
CAACTCAGGTAGCACCGCTGCCCGATTTTCATGCTGGGCTCTTCCCGGTTCACTCGCCGCTACTAGGGGAATCCTTGTAAGTTTCTTTTCCTCCGCTTAATTATATGCTTAAACTCAGCGAGTTTTCTCGCCTGAGCTGAGGTCGCAAAGTTGGAGCTAAATCTGCCCTACCCCATGGGAGGACAAGAGAGAGCAAAGCAAGTTCGAGCGATGCCACACAAAGCCCGCATCAGCTAACGCCGACTGCCCATCCAAGGGGACAAGATCACCGCTCGCCGACGCACGCCACGAAACATTGCTTGAGGTATTTCAGCCGACCGCACCGCACGAGGCACGGACGACCAGCTCCGCTGCTCCCTAGCATATTGTAGGGAGCGCATTTGAATGGGATGTGACGCCTAGACAGATGTGCCCTCGACCGAGGCCTTGGGCGCAAATTGCGTTCAAAAACTCGATGATTCACGAGATTCTGCAATTCACACTAAGTATCGCATTTCGATACGTTCTTCATCGTAACAAGAGCCGAGATATCCATTTTCGAGATTCGTTTCCACGTGTATTACCGAAAAATTGGCCACAAAACTGAATAGCGGCACCCCCCACAACAAATGTAAGGCCAAGGGGCAAAAGGAGGAGAAACGCATGAGAGAAAGAGAAACAAAGGTGTCTAACCCCCTCACAGGGGGAGGCTCGAATAGAGGACAATCTCCCCCAGCTCCACGCCCTTGCAAAAAGGGGGGAAATGCGTGGAACAGCGATCGAGAAGGACTAGAGTGGCCAGCTCGGGAGCTCGCACTACTTTTAGCCCTTCCCCAACACCAGCCCACAATGATTCCCCCTTTTCTCCATAGAGTTAGGGACCGAAAGGAAGAAAAGGGTAGAAAACAAAGCACAAACAAGGCACAAGCCTCCCTAAGCCCCGTGCCTTCGGGAACTGAAGGGGACGACGATCAAGAAGGACTAGGGTGGCCACCCCGGGAGCTCGCACTACGTTTCGTCCTTCCGGAACACCAATCCACAACAATCCCACCTTTTCTCCATAATGCTAAGGGCCACGAGGAAGAAGGGAAGAAGAAAACAAACAAGAGAGAAAGGGATATATCAACCGTGGCTACCGGCTCACAAGGGGAGGCTTCAAACAGAGAACAAGCTTCCCCAACCCCGTGACTTCGCAAAATGGGGGAACTGCATGGGATGGCGATCGAGAAGGACTAGGGTGGCCACCCTGGGAACTCGCACTAGATTTTGTCCTTCCCGAACACCAATCCACAACAATCCCACCTTTTCTCCGTAAAGCTAGGGGCCGAAAGGAAGAAGGGAAGAAAACAACATGAAAGAAAGAGAGATATCAAACGCGTCCACCGGCTCACAGGGCGAGGCTCAAACAGAGAACAAGCTTCCGCACCCCCGTGCCTTCACAAAAAGGGGGGGAACTGCAGGGGATGACGATCGAGAATGACTAGGGTGGCCACCCTCAGAACTCGCACTGCTTTTCATCCTTCCTGAATACCAATCCACAACAATCCCACCTCTTCTCCGTAAAGCCAAGGGGCCAAAAGCAAGAAGGGAAGAAAACAACAGGAAAGCAAGAGATATCAAACATGGCTACCGGCTCACAAGGGGAGGCTCAAACAGAGAACAAGCTGCCCAAGCCCCGCGCCTTCGGAAAAAGGGGGGAACTGCAGGGGACGGCGATCAAGAAGGACTAGGGTGGCCACCCTGGAAACTCGCACTACTTTTCGTCCTTCCCGAACACCAATGCACAACAATCCCACCTC
Source organism: Pinus tabuliformis (assembly GCA_031772625.1). Lineage (NCBI taxonomy): Eukaryota > Viridiplantae > Streptophyta > Pinopsida > Pinales > Pinaceae > Pinus > Pinus tabuliformis. The sequence continues at coordinate 142,706,042 of CM062809.1, forward strand.
TCCTCCGTAAAGCTAGGGGCAAAAGGAAGAAGGGAAGAAAACAACACCAAAGAAACCAAGATCCCAAGAAAAGAGGCAAGATCAACAGCACCCCGAGTAGATGTCCGCTAACCAAAAAGAAATCAAACAAGGCACCCAATCAAAAAAGCATCCCACCTCTTCACACCCTCCCACATGCATTCAGCACAACACCCTTTCCAGCTTTACAACATAGCAAACAACCAAGCAAATAAATCACAACCTAAAACTGACCAATAGAAAAGACAAGGGCCACGATGAGACCAGTGTCTGGAGCACGTCACTGAGAGGCACACAGCCCCCCAACCCAGTGGCACAAGGCTTCAAACGACAAATAGACCACTGCCAATAACACAAACCCACCCCGCTCTTTCACCCCTCCATGTACAAAACACCCAACAACCTTTCCAGCGAGAGAGTCAACGGGGGTCAAATAATCAAACTCCAAAGAGGAGTTGTCACGGGCCGACGCTCAACACTGGAGAAAGCCGCGGGCCACAAATACCTCAATGGTGCAAGGCCAATAGAGATAGGGATGTTTGTAAAGCGCACACCACGAAACAAAGAAATGACGCAAGTCCCACAAAAAACCACAATCGAGAGGGAGGAACAAAGACACTACCTGCTACTTCTTTTTCCCTCAGAAGGGGAGTGGGTCACGAGAGGACAAGGAATTCCCTCGACGACAAAGGCACAAGATAAGA
>CM062809.1:142711763-142764263 GCA_031772625.1 Pinus tabuliformis
ACAAGGGAGAGTCGGGCAAACGAGCTGCACGAACGTGCACAAAGCCAACCTCGGGTCACAACTTAGCATTTTTGATACGGGCTCGTTCGCCCGGGCGCGCCCTCGCCCAAATGAGTTCACCCGGGCGCCCTCAAACGACCCGCTCGAACGATTTTGCATGGGTGCCCGAATGACGGAAACGAACCGACAAGGGAGAGCTAGGCAAATGAGCTGCACGAATGTGCACAAAGCCAACCTCGGGTCACAACTTAGCTTTTTTGATACGGGCTCATTCGCCCGGGCACGCCCTTGCCCGAACGACCCGCTTGAACGAGTTCACACGACCCGCCCGAACGAGTTCACACAGGCACCCTCAAACGACCCGCTCGAATGAGTTCACATGGGCACCCTCAAATGACCCGCCCGAATGACCCAACCGAACGATTCCACACGGGCAACCTCAAACGACCCGCCCGAACGATTTTGCATGGGCGCCCGAACGACCAAAACGAACCGACAAGGGAGAGCCGGGCAAACGAGCTGCACGAATGTGCACAAAGCCAACCTCGGGTAACAACTTAGCATTTTTGATACGGGCTCGTTCGCCCGGGCGCGCCCTCGCTCGAACAACCCGCCCGAAGGAGTCCACACGGGCGCCCACAAACGACCCACCCGAACGATTTTGCACGGACACCCGAACAACCGAAACGAACCAACAAGGGAGATCCGGGCAAACGAGTTGCACGAACGTGCACAAAGTCAACCTCGGGTCACAACTTAGCATTTTTGGTACGGGCTCGTTCACTCGGGCGTGCCTTCGCCCAAACGAATCGCCCGAATGAGTTCACCCGGGCGCCCTCAAACGACCCGCCCGAACAAGTTCACCCGGGCGTCCTCAAACGACCCGCTCGAACGATTTAGCATGGCCGCCAGAACGACCGAAACGAACTAACAAGGGAGAGCCGGGCAAACAAGCTGCACGAACATGCACAAAGCCAACCTCGGGTCACAACTTAGCATTTTTGATATGGGCTCATTCGCCGGGCAAGCCCTCGCCCAAACAACCCGCCCGAACGAGTTCACACGACCCACCCGAACGACCCACCCGAACGCGTTCACACGGGCGCCCTCAAACGACCCGCCCGAATGAGTTCACACGGGCACCCTCAAACGACCCACCCGAACAAGTTCACACGGGTGCCCTCAAACGACCCGCCCGAACGATTTTTCATGGGCACCCAAATGACCAAAACGAACCGACAAGGGACAGCCCAACAAACGAGTTGCACGAACGTGCACAAAGCCAACTTCGGGTCACAACTTAACATTTTTGATACAGGCTCGTTTGACTGGGCGCGCCCTCGCCCGAACGACCAGCCCTAACGAATTCACACAACCCTCCTGAACGAGTTCACACGGGCGCCCTCAAACGACCTGCCCGAACGACCCACCCAAACGAGTTCACACGGGCGCCCTCAAATGACCCGCCCGAACGAGTTCACATGGGCGCCCTCAAACGACCCGCCCGAACGATTTTGCACAGGTGCCCGAACAACCGAAACGAAGCGACAAGGTAGAGTCGGGCAAACGAGCTGCACAAATGTGCACAAAGCCAACCTCGGGTCACAACTTAGCATTTTTGATATGGGCTCGCTCGCTCGGGCACACCCTCGCTCGAACGACCCGCCCGAACGAGTTCACACGGGCGCCCTCAAATGACCCGCCCGAATGAGTTCACACGGGCACCTCAAACGACCCGCCCGAACGATTTTGCACGGGTGCCCAAACGACCGAAACAAAGAGACAAGGTAGAGCCGGGCAAATGAGCTGCATGAACGTGCACAAAGCCAACGTCGGGTTACAACTTAGCATTTTTGATATGGGCTCATTCGCCCGGGCATGCCCTCGCCTGAACGACCCACCCGAATGAGTTCACACAGGTGCCCTCAAATGACCCGCCCGAACGAGTTCACACGGGCGCCCTCAAACGACCCGCCCGAACGATTTTGCATGGGTGCCCGAATGACTGAAACAAAGCGACAAGGTAGAGCCGGGCAAACGAGCTGCACGAACGTGCACAAAGCCAACCTTGGGTCACAACTTAGCATTTTTGATACGGGCTCGTTCGCCCAGGCACGCCCTCGCCCGAACGACCCACCCGAATAAGTTCACACGGGCACCCTTAAACGACCCTCCCGAACGGCCCGCCCGAACGAGTTCACATGGGCGCCCTCAAACGACCCGCCCGAACGAGTTCACATGGGCGCCCTCAAACGACCCGCCCGAACGAGTTCACACGGGCGCCCTCAAACGACCCGCCCGAACAAGTTCACACGGGCGCCCTCAAACGACCACCTGAACGACCCGCCCGAACGAGTTCACACGGGCGCTCTTAAACGACCACCCGAATGACCCGCCTGAATGAGTTCACACGGGCACCCTCAAACGACCCGCCTGAATGATTTTGCATGGGTGCCCGAACGATCGAAACGAAGCGACAAGGGAGAGTCAGGCAAACGAGCTGCACGAACGTGCACAAAGCCAACCTCGGGTCACAACTTAGCATTTTTGATACAGGCTCGTTCGCCCGAGCGTGCCCTCTCCCGAACGACCCACCCGAACGAGTTCACACGGGCGCCCTCAAACGACCCGCCCGAATGAGTTTGCACAGACACCCTCGCCCAACCCGCCTGAATGGGTTTGCACGGACGTCGTCGCTCGACCCGCCCGAACGGGTTTGCACAGACGCCCTCGCCCGAACGACCCGCCCGAACGGGTTTGCATGGACGCCCTCGCCCGAACGGGTTTGCACGGACGACCTCGCCCGACCCGCCCAAACAAGTTTACATGGGCGCCCTCAAACGACCCGCCCGAATGAGTTTACATGGTAAATGGCCTGCCCAAACGAGTGTTTACACAACAAACGACCCGCTCGAATGAGTTTACATGGGCTTTGACACACGACCAAAACGAAGTCACAAGGGAGATTCAGGCAAACAGGCAGCACGATCGTGCACAAGGAACACCCCCCTTCATAACTTAGCATTTTTTATACGGCCACGTGTGCCCTAGGCACAGTCACACAACACGACATGACACAACTTGACCCGTTTGCACGGGCACCCACACACGACACGTCCCGACCCGCCCGAATGAAATTTGGGGTTTCCATGGGCGCACGACCCGAACGAAATTTCGGGGTTTCCGTGGGCGCACGACCTGAATGTAGGCATGAGGGAGCATCAGGAAAATGGGCCACACGAACGTGCAGAAGACACACGAGTGGTCACGACTTAGCATTTTTGGCACGCCCACGTGTGCTCGAGCACCCACACACGGCACGACATGGCTCGATCGGCCTTGTGCGAGCTGACCTGACCCGCCCGAATGCGTTTGCACGGGCACCCACACACGACACGACACGACCCGACCCGAACAAAATTTGGGGTTTCCTTGTATGCACAACCCGAACGAAATTTGGGGTTTCCATGGGTGCGCGACCCAAACGAAGGCATAAGGCAGCGTCAGGCAAACGGGCCGCACGAACGTGTAGAAGGCACACGGGGGGTCATGCCCTAACATTTTTTTCACAGCCACATGTTCCCGAGCACCCATGCGCGGCACGGCACAACCCGAACCCACTCGACTCGCCCGAACGCGTTTGCACGGGCACCCACACACGACATGACCCAACCCGCCCGAAGAGAATTTGGGGTTTCCATGTGTGCACGGCCCGAACAAAATTTCGGGTTTCCATGGGTGCACGACCCGAACGAAGGCCCGAGGGAGCGTTGGGCAAACGGGTCGCACGAATGTGAAAAAGACACACGGGTGGTGACGACTTAGAATTTTTGGCATGGCCACGTGTGTCGGGGCACCCACGCACGACACGGCATGACCCGACCCGCCCTGGGCGAGCCGACCCGAATCTCCCGAACAAAATTTGGGGTTTCCATGGGTGCATGACCCGAACAAAGAAGGCACATGGCGGTCATGACTTGGCATTTTCGGCACACCCACATGTGCCTGCGCACCCCCACACACGGCACGACACGGGATGACCCGGCCCGCCAGAAGGAAATTTGGTGTTTGAACGGGCGCACGACCCAAACGAAGGCACGAAGGTAGGAATATATTTGACTCTAATACATAAATATACCTGGGGTAACATGCCCTTAATATCTTCAACATTTTCTTTCGACTCTTTATAACACTTTAACATGTGCTAGCCCTATTTCAATGAGCAAGAAACTCAATGAAAAATATAATATATTTATTTATTTATTTATTTATTTATTTTCTTGAATAAATACAAATATCAAAAGTACATTTATGAAGACCGAACCCAGTTACACTTTCTTCAACACCCCCTCTCAACTAGGGAGGTATTCATAAATCATTACAAGGTGTTTGGCTATTTTTCAATCTTGAATAATTCACATAAGAGAAACCGGATTGGCCCCATCTGTTATAGCATCATATTAGCCAACATTGTTCATAGCAAGGCCTTGACTAACAGCTTTATCTCTCATAATACCAGAGCACAATGTTGGCGAGGCCAATGGCTTATAAACACCTTGGTCATTGTCTCTAAAGGTACATACCCACCTAGGTGTTCCCTGAGTATGACCTTCCAGGACAATTCTTGTCTTGGGTTCCCATCCCTCAAAGAATATCGCTCCTCTTGCCTACTCTTGTCTTCGGTGCCCTACACATCCTCAAAGAGCATCAGATGCCAAATGATTGCCCAATCCTCCCGTTATTTCTTGCCAAGTGAAGACAAGAATGTTGTGTCTATCTCTTCCCCTTGATTGGGGAAGACATGCCCAAGTTTCCTCTGACAAGGAACTTGCCCAACATCCTTTGTATTTGGGAACTTGTTAGAACCCCCTCTTAGCTAGGGACTTTTCCATTCATCAACAATGTCTTCTTCGTGGGTCCTTCAGCTGCTTGATCTCCTTCTTTCCTTCGATGTCATGAAGTCTTTGTTTGAACTTCTTCTTGGCAGGGTACCGGCCCTCGATCACTTTCCCCCCTGGTTTGTCATGTCATTGCTCCCTTCATGGAAAGTGGCCTTCTTGATATATATCAGGTCCTTTTTGTCATCTAGCTACTCCTTTGTCACCTTGTCTATCCTTCATAACACTTATCACATGGATGCTTAGTTGTACTCGCTTGTTCCTGTACTTTGATTTAGTGGCCCTTCATGACTTCATCGTTATATTGCTCTTCATCATGACATATTTGTAGAGTTGAATCGGTTATCTGCACCTTACTATCTCCAAGGCCTTCGTAGGTGTCAAGGGTCCTTTATCTTTTTCTTCCTTTGTCAGAGTTGCCATGCCTTCTCTCGAGAGATGTTGAGGAATATTTTCAAATAGTTATTCTTTGTGACAGCGATGTTCTTCATTTGCTTCTTATTGGATTGATTGGTCAACCACCTTATACTCCTTATGAGAGCACTTCTTCATGTTGACCTTTACTCCACTGTAGCACATGCCTCCGAGCATGTCGTTGGCAAAAGAGATCCTTTTATTCTTTATCGTGATTCTAGAACTTTTCCCATGACCCAATCAACATATATGGCGACATGACTTAAACTTTGATGCATACATACCTCACCTTGATTATGCTTTTATCATCGCGGCTTTATTTGATAGTTCTCCTCGATTGGTGTAGCCTTTCTTGCTTCATCTGCTCTCGCCTGTATATCATCCTCTCTTGAATCCCATAAATGGGAACCCCAATGAGACCTTTGCCCCCTTTGAAAGAAGACTTTAAGCAAAGAGGTTGACTTAGTCATAGGAGGATCTTCCTTCTTTTGCTTCTTGTCGTCTTCTTTCACTTCTTGAGTTACATGAGCTTCTTCCCTTTTTCTCTTGTTGTTGTTGTCCTTCTTAAGTTTAGGACAATCCCTTTTGTAGCGTCCATACTCTTCGCATACAAACCGTTCGACTTTCGACATGTAGTGGCCCCAACCAATTTGTTACCTTCCTTGCAAAAAGACACTGAGGTATACTCAGAAGGGGACATATACTTACTTGATAGAGTTTGAGATGTAGTGAACTTGCTTTCTTCTTGAAGACTTGATGGCTTGCCTTCCTTAGATCTTGATGTTGTTCAAGTTGCTTTCTTCAAATGGACTTGCTTGATGACTTGACTCATAGTGCCTTTCATTCTTCAAGATGGTGTAGCTTGATGTAGGTCCCTCTTTGATTTGTTCTTCTTGTAGGTGCCTTTATACAAGGCGTTTCTTCTTGCTTTGTAGTCTTCCATGAGGAATTATAGATGGTAGACCTTCTTGTCCTTGATGTGATTGAGACTCTTGGCTTGACGCTTCAACCTTGCGGATGTTCTTGAGATTCCCTGTCCTTGATGTGTCACCTTAGCTCCGATACCGTGTTGAAGAATCTAGGGAAATGGGGTATAGCGGGATTCTTCTAGACTTGATAACAATTTGTGAATCTCTTTTGCAATTTATCGTGTTATCTTAATCTTCTTCTCTTCTTATTAATTCATGTGTGTTTACTTTCATCAAACTGGTGCCAAAAACATAAGAACAAGAACACAAGATGTTGGCTCTCTGCCAGGGAAAAAATTCTCTCTCTCTCTCTCAGAGAGTAAAACCATTTCATAAATTTCCCTCATTGAAGCTTCTTATTGGTCATTGTGAAGCCCTAGACCCTTGAAAATTATATCCCCCAAGCACAAGTCGAGTCCTTCCTCCTCTCTACACTTTGTTTCTTCGGCGCTTCGTTCCCCGGCACTCTGTCCTTCTTTCAACTTTTGATAGTCCATGGTGGACTAGCTCTAGAAGAGACTCCAACCTTTGATCCTTAGCGAGGTCCTTTACCAATGAAGAAACCTTCATTCTCTTGACCAACCGAGCCTTTTTATTGATGTGAAGTTGCAGGCTCGATGTACACCAAGTTTTCTGCACTTAGGGCGATTTCCATCGCAACGAGACATGGAAACCCCAAATTTCCTGCACTTGGGATGCTTTCGACAAGGCGGGACATGGAATCCTCGGGTACCCCGCAATTTGGTGACCTTTGTCGAGGAGGGACCGAGAGACCCCATGTCACACTCCTATCCTAGTGGTAGTATTTCAACCACGCATAAGCAGGTGTGGAACCACCGTACTTTTTCCTTTTACCAATACTTGAGTACACGGTCTGCGCCTACTTCAACACTCGGTCAATTTTCCAGTAAGTGTTCTTAACAGTGCAACGAAAATAACTTACCATAAATTTATCTTCTTCAATTATTATTTCAACCTGTCATGTCGTGTGGTCATGCTGCACTAGCTCGCAGCCTGCACGACACAACTCCACACCTGAATTGCGAACCTGTCCGCCCGAATTTCCCTTCCGTGGCGCCAAAACGCTGCCCGTCGATGCGGTCCATAGTGAGGGCGCATGGCCCGCATGCAGTGCGGCCTGCCTGCCCGGATGGTAACCCGCCCCACTCTGCCTGTCTGCACTACCAAGCCCGACCCGCCCTCTATAATCCGCCCGCTGGTGCGGCCCTCTTACCCGCGTCCTTCTCTTCCTTCCATTTTCACCCAACTCCTTCCTTCGCACTTGTTCTGCGATGTGGAAGTTTGATTTCAATGTCCCTTCGTCGAACAACATCCTTCTTACTTATACGCATCCTTTCACCCAAGGGCTGTGTCTCTCGAGGATAACAAGGGTCGGCTCCATCAACATGCATGCCCGGATGACCTGCCACATAACCTCGACACGCCCCATTCCAACGAACCGTCGTGTCCCTTCATGTGCACTGTCGCACCCATGGGTCGGCTCCAACACCTCGCTGATTACACCCGTCGCTACATGTCGCACACCTGCCCGCAGCCTGACTCGTCTGCACATGGTTACCTCTTTCATCCGAGCACGAAACAAGGGTCGCCTGCGCGCCTTCCGTCGGTGGCTCACCCATCGTGCATTTATCAAGGGGCGTGCGCCATCCCCAACGCAGCACGAGCGACATGGGAACCCCGCATGTCACGCCCCCAGGCCTACATTACTCTTCCAGTAGTACTTGGCGAGGTGCGGCGCCACCGAACACTTTCTTTTCACCAATACTTATGTTCATGGACTACGCCTAACCATTAGTCTACTTAGTTTGTTTTTCACAACCAAGTATTATTATGTTTCCTTTATGCCAATGAACACCCATACACATTCATTATCATCAGCAATTATACATGAAGAACACAATTGCACAGTGTAAAGGGAGGGGCAACTCCCTGAACAATGAGTCTGCTCGAATACAATATATTATTCAACCCTACAATGTTTACGAGGCTTTACAAGTATACTTGGGAAACACCAAGTTTCATACTTAGCAGATTTTACAAATAGGCAACACCTCCGTGTGCCAACCAAGTTCCTTGCCCGAGCTAGGCGGGCGCGCCCTCACACAGGCTGCCAACCGTACTCGTCGACCGAACCTCGTTTACCGCTGCACGACTGGCGGGTGACCTCACCCGAGTCACCCAGCGTTTCCTGTTGCACGACGGGCGGGTGACTTACCCAAGTAACCGGAGACACCTCCGCGTTTCGTCTTCCACGACGGGCGGGTGACCTACCCGAGACACCCCGTGTCACACCGAATGGCGAGTGCCTTCCTTACCCGCGCCCTCACCCGATAACCGAACCCTGTGTGTATCGTGTGTGCTTGCCCAAGAGCGGGTGCATATATGCTCGTGCCTCTTTTGCGACCTGCTCCACTACTTCGCACTTTTTTCTTGATCACCAAATGCTCATGTTCGAATGTCCATCTTCAAATGAATGCCAAATGCGCCAACGCCTTGCCATATTTATACGAGCGTTTGGGTGAGTCGCTGCCCAGGCCGACTCGACCGCCGCGTGCCAAAACGCCCTTACACGTCGCAAACTTGCCATCCGATTGTTGGTCGGCAAACAATCATTCGTTCAAGTTGCCCCAGCATGTGAGTCGGCCCGTGGGTTATGCCAAATGCTCCCACGCTATGAACCAACCATCGCCCCACCTCTAATGCGCATTATACTTATGTCCCTCCCCACATTTCGGTCGTAGAGTTCGCACTTCGCACTGACGTGGAGAAACAAAACCGCAGGTCCTTACACCGCGTTTCCCAGACTTGGGTAGCAATTTTTGTTGTGACGCGAAATGGAAACCCAGTGTGTGTCCACTGACTTGGGTAGCAGTTTTCATCGCACCGCGAAATCGACACCCCGAGTTCCCCGGACTTTGGCGGCTCATCGTGGCCCCACGACATAGAAATCTAAAGTTCCACAGACTCTCGGGCGATTCAGGGTGTGCCGCAACATGGAAACAGCGAGTTCCCCAGACTTGGGCAGTGGTTTTGAAACACCCCAAGTTCCCGAGACTTGCGAGTTGGTTTGCATCGTCATGGAAACCCCAAGTTCCTCGCATTTCTCTCGTGCCGTAAAATGCGGAAACCCGTGGGTACATCAAGGGCGCGACATGGAAACCCCAAGCTTCCCAGGCTTGGGCGCCAGGGCGCGACATGGAAACCCCAAGTTTCCCCAGGCCCAGGCACTGGGGTGTGACTTGGAAACCCCCAGTTTGCCCAGGCTTGGGCGCCGCCGGTTTCGATCGTGGCGCGACTCGGAAACCCCAAGTTTCCCCAGGCTTGGGCGCTGCCGGTTTCGGTCAGGGCGCGACATGGAAACCCCAAGTTTCCCCCGGCTTGGGCGCCAGGGCGCGACATAGAAACCCCAATTTTCCCCAGGCTTGGGCGCGACGTGTAAAGCCCAAAAAATTTTGCGCCGGGCGGAAACCCCAAATTTTGGGCACCGCCTGGAAACCCAACATTTTGGGCGCCGCATGGAAGCCCCAAATTTTGGGCGCCGGAAGGAAACCCCAAATTTTGGGCGAGACATGGAAGCCCCAAATTTTGGGCGTCGGCTAGAAACCCCAAATTTTGGGCACCGCCTGGAAAACCCACGTTTTGGGCGCCGCATGGAAACCCCAAATCTTGGGCGCCGCATGGAAACCCCAAATTTTGGGTGCCGAGTGGAAACCCCACGTTTTGGGCGCCGCATGGAAACCCCAAATTTTGGGCGCCGTATGGAAACCCCATATCTTGGGCGCCGCATGGAAACCCCAAATCTTGGGCGCCGGGTGGAAACCCCACGTTTTGGGCGCCGCATGGAAACCCCACATCTTGGGCGCCGCATGGAAACCCCACATTTTGGGCGCCGCATGGAAATCCCAAATTTTGGGCACCGGGGCGCGACATGGAAACCCCAGTTTTCCCCGGCTTCGGTGCCTTTTCCGTTTCGGTGTGGAAACCCCAAATTTCCCGCCCCCAAGTAATGAAAAATTGTCGTCTGGAGGAAAGAGGTAGAGGCGCGAGAGGGTTGCCCAGATTTTGTTTGTGACAAGAGCGAAGCTCTGAATCAAGGCGACCAAGGGCTGAATCTCAGTGGATCATGGCAGCAAGGCCACTCTGCCACTTACAATACCCCGTCACGTATTTAAGTCTTCTGCAAAGGATTCTTCTCAACTACCGTTTGGAATTGAACTTCAAAGTTGCCCCGACCGAGATGCTTCACGGTCGCGGTTTGAAAATGACACGGACCCCTGGGGGCGACAAAGCGATGCCCCTACTGCGGGTCGAGATACAGTCAAAGAGTGACATGCACCTCTACTAGCGTGGATTCTGACTTAGAGGCGTTCAGTCATAATCTGACACATGGTAGCTTCGCGCCACTCGCTTTTCAACCATGCACGATGACCAATTGTGTGAATAAATGCTTCCTCTCGTACTAAGTTGAATTACTATTGCGGTGCAGTTCATCAATAGGGTAAAACTAACCTGTCTCACGACGGTCTGAACCCAGCTCACGTTCCCTATTGGTGGGTGAACAATCCAACACTTGGTGAATTCTGCTTCACAATGATAGGAAGAGCTGACATTGAAGGATCAAAAAGCAACGTCGCTATGAACGCTTGGCTGCCACAAGCCAGTTATCCCTGTGGTAACTTTTCTGACACCTCTAGCTTCAAATTCCAAAAATCTAAAGGATCGATAGGCCATGCTTTCACGGTTTGTATTCGTACTGAAAATCAAAATCAAATGAGCTTTTACCCTTTTGTTCCACACGAGATTTCTGTTCTCATTGAGCTCATCTTAGGACAACTGCGTTATCTTTTAACAGATGTGTCGCCCCAGCCAAACTCCCCAGCTGACAATGTCTTCCGCCCTGATCGACCCGCTGAAACGTGCCTTAAGGCGAAAAATAGGGGCAGTGTCCCATCTCCGCCCCACGGAATAAGTAAAATAACATTAAAAATAGTGGTATTTCACTAGCGCCAAAAACGGCTCCCACTTATTCTACACCTCTCAAATCATTTCACAAAGTCGGACTAGAGTCAAGCTTAACAGTGTCTTCTTTCCCCGCTGATTCTGCCAAGCTCGTTCCCTTGGCTGTGGTTTCACTAGATAGTAGATAGGGACAGTGGGAATCTCGTTAATCGATTCATGCGCTTCACTAATTAGATGACGAGGCATTTGGCTACCTTAAGAGAGTCATAGTTACTCCCGCCATTTACCTGCGCTTGGTTGAATTTCTTCACTTTGACATTCAGAGCACTGGGCAGAAATCACATTGCGTCAGCATCCGCAGGGACCATCGAAATGCTTTGTTTTAATTAAATAGTCGGATTCCCCTTGTCCGTACCAGTCCTGAGTCGACTGTTCGACGCCTAGGGAAAAGCCCCCGGCAGGGGGCATTCTACGCCCGTAGCCCAATCGGCACGCGACTGCATGCCCTCGCTGCGAGAGCAGCTCGGGCAGACTGCCGACAGCCCACGAGTTGAGGGCGCAGACCCTAGGCCCAACCCTCAAAGCCAATCCTTTTCCCGAAGTTACGGATCCATTTTTATGACTTCCCTTACATACATTGTTCTATTGACCAGAGGTTGTTCACCTTGGAGACCTGATGCGGTTATGAGTAAGATCGGGCATGAATGGTACTCTGTCCTCCAGATTTTCAAGGGCCGCCGAGGGTGCACTGGACACCGCAAGATGTGCGGTGCTCTTCCAGCTGCTGGACCCTATCTCCGGGTGAACCAATTCCAGGGTGGGAAAGCTATTAAAAAGAAAAGATAACTCTTCCCGGGGCCCCTGACGACGTCTCCGGATTTCCCAACGTTGCTGCCCGCCGCCATGTCCCGGTTCGGGAATATTAACCCGATTCCCTTTCGATGCTCGTGCAAAGTGCACCCTTGATACAAGGCTTCCCCATCTCTTAGGATCGACTAACCCATGTCCAAGTGCTATTCACATGGAACCTTTCCCCACTTCAGTCTTTAAAGTTCTCATTTGAATATTTGCTACTACCACCAAGATCTGCACCGGGGGTCGATCCACCCAAACTCACGCCGTAGGTTTCTCAATAACCCCCGCGTCCTCCTACTCATCGGAGCCAGGCAATTGCTTCGACGGTCGAGTATAGGTTGCGCGCTTCAGCGCCATCCATTTTCGGGGCTAGTTGATTCGGTAGGTGAGTTGTTACACACTCCTTAGCAGATTTCGACTTCCATGACCACCGTCCTGCTATCTTAATCAACCAACACCCTTTGTGGGATCTAGGTTAGTGCGCAATTCAGCATCGTAACTTGACTTTCGGTTCATCCCGCATCGCCAGTTCTACTTACCAAAAATGGCCCACTTGGAGCTCTCGATTCCACGGCACGGCTCAATGGAGCAGCCGCACCCTCTTACTATTTAAAGTTTGAGAATAGGTCGAGGGCGTTACACCCCCGATGCCTCTAATCATTTTCTTTACCCTATAAAACTCGCGCGTGAGCTCCATCTATCCTGAGGGAAACTTTGGAGGAAACCAGCTACTAGATGGTTCAATTTGTCTTTCGCCCCTATACCCAAGTCAGACGAACGATTTGCATGTCAGTATCGCTACGAGCCTCCACCAGAGTTTCCTCTGGCTTCGCCCTGCTCAAGCATAGTTAACCATCTTTCGGGTCCCAACAGGTGTGCTCGCACTCGAACCCTTCACATAAGCTCAAGGTCGATCGAAGATGCACCCCCCCAGAGAGGGGATCTCGCCCATCAGCTTCCTTGCACCTCGCAGGTTTTCAAACCCTCCAACTCGCACACATGTTAGACTCCTTGGTCCGTGTTTCAAGACGGGTCGAATGGAAAGCCCGCCAACCAACACCACGAGTGCCCAGGTGCACACGGCCCGCCACAAGGGCGCACGCTTTGTTCCTCGACCACCGCAACGGAAAACCGACAGGCAGTAATCCACCCATGCTTATGATGATGCAGCAGCCTGTGTTGGTTTTCACCTCAAGTCGAGCGGCGGACCAGCCTGAGCCGTTCCGCATCCGACCGAGATGCATCGACAGCCTCCATCCGCTTCCCTCCCGGCAATTTCAAGCACTCTTTAACTCTCTTCTCAAATTCCTTTTCATCTTTCCCTCGTGGTACTTGTTCGCTATCAGTCTCTCGCCCGTATTTAGCCTTGGACGAAATTTACCACCCAATTAGGGTTGCATTCCCAAACAAACCGACTCGCCGACAATGCCTCGTGATGCGGCAGGGTCCCTGGCTGACGGGGCTGTCACCCTCTCAGATGTCCCCTTCCAAGGGACTTGGCCCAGGTCCGCCGCTGAGGACGCTTCTACAGACTACAATTCAGGCAGCGCCGCCGCCCGATTTTCATGCTGGGATCTTCCCGGTTCGCTCGCCACTACTAGGGGAATCCTTGTAAGTTTCTTTTCCTCCACTTAATTATATGCTTAAACTCAGCGGGTGTTCTCGCCTGAGCTGGGGTCGCAAAGTTGGAGCTAAATCCTCCCTACCCCATGGGAGGACAAGAGAGAGCAAAGCAAGTTCGAGCAATGCCACACAAAGCCCGCATCAGCTAACGCCGACTGCCCATCCAAAGGGACAAGATCACCGCTCGCCGACGCACGCCATGAAACATCGCTTGAGGTATTTCAGCCGACCGCACCGCACGGGGCACAGATGACCAGCTCCGCTGCTCCCTAGCATATTGCAAGGAGCGCGTTTGAATGGGATGCGATGCCCAGACAGACGTGCCCTCGACCGAGGCCTCAGGCGCAAATTGCGTTCAAAAACTTGATGATTCACGAGATTCTACAATTCACACTAAGTATCGCATTTTGCTACATTCTTCATCGTAACAAGAGCCGAGATATCCATTACCGAGAGTCGTTTCCATGTGTATTACCGAAAAACTGGCCACAAAACTGAATAGGGGAACCCCCCACAACAAATGTAAGGCCAAGGGGCAAAAGGAGGAAAAACGCATGAGAGAAAAAGAAACAAAGGTGTCTAACCCCCTCACAGGGGGAGGCTCGAACAGAGGACAATATCCCCCAACCCCACGCCCTCACAAAAAGGGGGGAAATGCGTGGAACAGCAATCGAGAAGGACTAGGGTGGCCACCCTGGGAGCTTGCACTGCTTTTAGCCCTTCCTCGACACCAGCCCACAACAATTTCCCCTTTTCTCCATAGAGTTAGGGACCGAAAGGAAGAAAAGGGTAGAAAACAAAGCACAAACAAGGCACAAGCCTCCCAAATCCCCGTGCCTTCGGGAACTGAAGGGGGCGATGATCAAGAAGGACTAGGGTGGCCACTCCGAGAGCTCGCACTACGTTTCGTCCTTCCGGAACACCAATCCACAAAAATCCCACCTTTTCTCCGTAACGCTAAGGGCCACGAGGAAGAAGGGAAGAAGAAAACAAACAAGAGAGAAAGGGATATATCAACCATGGCTACCGGCTCACAAGGGGAGGCTTCAAACAGAGAACAAGCTTCCCCAACCCCGTGCCTTCGCAAAAAGCGGGGGAACTATAGGGGACGACGATCGAGAAGGACTAGGGTGGCCACCCTGGGAACTCACACTGGTTTTTGTCCTTCCCGAACACCAATCCACAAAAATCCCACCTTTTCTCCATAAAGCTAGGGGCCGAAATGAAGAAGGGAAGAAAACAACATGAAAGAAAGAGAGATATCAAACACGTCCACCGGCTCACAGGGGGAGGCTCAAACAGAGAACAAGCTTCCCCACCCCCGTGCCTTCGCAAAAAGGGGGGAACTGTAGGGGACGGTGATCGAGAAGGACTAGGGTCGCCACCCTCAGAACTCGCACTTCTTTTCATCCTTCCTGAACACCAATCCACAACAATCCCACCTCTTCTCCGTAAAGCCAAGGTGCCAAAAGCAAGAAGGGAAGAAAACAACAGGAAAGCAAGAGATATCAAACGTTGCTACCAGCTCACAAGGGGAGGCTCAAACAGAGAACAAGCTTCCCAAACCCTGCACCTTCAGAAAAGGGGGGAACTGTAGGGGACGGCGATCGAGAAGGACTAGGGTGGCCACCCTGGGAACTCACACTACTTTTCATCCTTCCCGAACACCAATCCACAACAATCCCACCTCTGCTCCGTAAAGCTAGGGCAAAAGGAAGAAGGGAAGAAAACAACACCAAAGAAACCAAGATCCCAACAAAAGAGAGAAGATCAACAACACGCCGAGTAGATGTCCACTAACCAAAAAGAAATCAAACAAGGCACCTAATCAGAAAATCATCCCACCTCTTCACACCCTCCCACATGCATTCAGCACAACACCCTTTCCAGCTTTACAACATAGCAAACAACCGAGCAAATAAATCACAACCTAAAACTGACCAAAAGAAAAGACAAGGGCCACGATGAGACCAGTGTCTGGAGCACGTCACTGAGAGGCACACAGCCCCCTAACCCAGTGGCACAAGGCTTCAAACGACAAATAGACCGCTACCAATAACACAAACCCACCCCGCTCTTGCACCCCTCCGTGTACAAAACACCCAACAACCTTTCCAGCAAGAGAGTCAACGGGGGTCAAATAATCAAACTCTAAAGAGGAGTTGTCACGGGCCGACGCTCAATGCTGGAGAAAGCCGCGGGCCACAAATACATTGATGGTGCAATTCCAATAGAGAGAGGGATGTTCGCAAAGTGCACACCACGAAACAAAGAAATGACACAAGTCCCACAAAAAACCCACAATCCAATGGGAGGAACAAACACACGACCCACTACTTCTTTTTCCCTCAAAAGGGGAGTGGGTCACGAGAGGATGAGGAATTCCCTCGATGGCAAAGGCACGAGATAAGATTGCCACCCTCATGCCTGTCGGCGGGGAAAATTGTGATCTTGATGGAGCTCAAACTGAGGGATGCGTTTTTCATTACCTCGACACCCAACCTTTCCGTGAGGGCATGTCGAGGAACGGTCAGGAGGGACTAGGGTGGCCAGCCCAACGGGTTGAACCGCTCTTCATCCATCCCATACTTGACCGCACCCCGACAATCTCGCCTCACGGAAGGTTTTAGATACCAGGTGTGCGCAACCACTCCCTCGACCCAACCACCAGCGAAAAAGCTCACCCAAGCAACACATCAACTGCCGCCGCCTTTTTCGAGAGAACCAACTATGGAAGGCCACACCCTTGGCCCATGCCTTCCAACGAACAAAAGACCGAGCACCGCTGCTACGAATGAGTCTGAATTTATCCATTGTATTTACCGAGCACCTCAACTCTGCAGCAACCATGCCCGGCCGAACAGGTCGTCGGAAGGGCTCCCAAGATACAAGCTTCCGAACCCCCTCTAGAAACACATTGGGGGGAAGAAAAACAAAGGATGAGTGGGACAAGCACAAGCATGGCTTGCAAGCACACACGAAAAAACAAGCGTAGTTACCTCGAGACAAGCAACCAACAATGTTCCCGCCAAACACCAAACCCGCTCCCCTAGAGACGCACCACAAAGTCCCAGATTGCAATCAAAACCCAACCAACCTGAACCAAAAAAGAAAACCCCTACTATCAATGATCCTACCGCAGGTTCACCTACGGTAACCTTGTTACGACTTCTCCTTGCTTTAAATGATAAGGTTCAATGAACTTCTCACGACGTCGACGGTGGTGAACCACCATCGTCGACACAATCCGAACACTTCACTGGATCATTCAATCGGTAGGAGCGACGGGCGGTGTGTACAAAGGGCAA
The DNA here is from genome assembly GCA_031772625.1 of Pinus tabuliformis. Taxonomy (NCBI): domain Eukaryota; kingdom Viridiplantae; phylum Streptophyta; class Pinopsida; order Pinales; family Pinaceae; genus Pinus; species Pinus tabuliformis. The sequence goes on from CM062809.1 coordinate 142,728,810, forward strand.
GGACATAGTCAACACGAGGTTATGACACGTGCTTACTAGGAATTCCTCGTTGAAGACCAATAACTGCAATGGTCTATCCCCATCACAATGTAATTTGAGAATATTTCCCGATCCTCTCGAACCAGGAATAAAAACTTGTTGGCTGCATCAGTGTAGCACGTGTGCAGCCCGGAACATCTAAGGACATCACAAACCTATTATTGCCTCAAACATCCATGGCCTAAATGGCCATAGTCCCTCTAAGAAGCTGGCCGCGAAGGGGAACCTCTGCGTAGCTAGTTAGCAGGCTGAGGTCTCGTTCGTTATCGGAATTAACCAGACAAATGGCTCCACCAACTAAGAACGGCCATGCACCACCACCCATAGAATCAAGAAAGAGCTCTCAATATGTCAATCCTTACTATGTCTGGACCTGGTAAGTTTCCCGGTGTTGAGTCAAATTAAGCCGCAGGCTCCACTCCTGGTAGTGCCCTTCTGTCAATTCCTTTAAGTTTCAGCCTTGTGACCATACTCCCCCCGGAACCCAAACACTCTGTTTTCTCAGAAGGCGCTGGCGGAGTCCTTAGAGCAACATCCGCCGATCCCTGGTCAGAATCATTTATGGTTGAGACTAGGATGATATATGATCGTCTTCGAGCCCCCAACTTTCGTTCTTGATTAATGAAAACATCCTTGTCAAATGCTTTCGCAGTGGTCCGTCTTTCATAAATCCAATAATTTCACCTCTGACAATGAAATGCGAATGCCCCCGACAGTCCCTATTAATCATTACTCCAGTCCCGAAGGCCAACACAATAGGACCAGACTCCTATCACGTTATTCCATGCCAATGTATTCAGAGCATAAGCTTGCTTTGAGCACTAATTTTTTCAAAGTAACAGCGCCGGAACCGCGACCTAGCCAATTAAGGCTAGGAGCATGCCACCGACAAAAGGGACAGAAGGGCAGGTGCACACCGAGTAGGCGGACCGACCCTTACAACCCAATATCCAACTACGAGCTTTTTAACTGCAACAACTTAAATATACGCTATTGGAGCTGGAATCACTGCGGTTGCTGGCACTAGACTTGCCCTCTAATGGATCCTCGTTAAGGGATTTAGATTGTACTCATTCCAATTACCAGACTCGATGAGCCCAGTATTGTTATTTATTATCACTACCTCCCCATGTCAGGATTGGGTAATTTGCGCGCCTACTGCCTTCCTTGGATGTGGTAGCCGTTTCTCAGGCTCCCTCTCCAGAATCGAACCCTAATTCTCCGTCACCCGTCACCACCATGGTAGGCCTCTATCCTACCATCGAAAGTTGATAGGGTAGAAATTTGAATGAAGCGTCGCTAGCACAAGAGCTGTGTGATCCTTCGAGTTATCATGATTCACCGGAGAAGCAGGCAAGCCCGTGCCGGCCTTTTATCTAAAAAATGCATCCCTTCCAAGGAGTCAGGACTTGGTGCACGTATTAGCTCTAGAATTACTATGGTTATCCGAGTAGTATGGTACCATCAAAAAAACTATAACTGATTTAATGAGCCATCCGCAGTTTCACAGTCTGAATTAGTTCATACTTAGACATGCATGGCTTAATCTTTGAGACAAGCATATGACTACTGGCAGGATCAACCAGGTAGTACCCTCCCGCTTCAAAGGGCATTCCAGGCACTCTCTTACCAAGAGCTAGCCTGAACACCCATCAAGTCAAAGAGACATCAAAATATCATGTAAAACTTTTATGCCTTGCACCTCTTGCATCCCAAGAAGGAAGCACACGCAACATGCCAAGGACATGGCGAAAAAATGGGCAGACCTTCCGAGCCACAATGCACCAAGGCCACTCCGGAGTTTGCAGCCATGACCCAATCAACAAGAAAACGAGTGATCACTCACCGACTCCCTTAGAAATTCCTCCAAAGGCCTCCACGCCCCACACCGAGGGCACCTAGGAGTCCACCCAGACAACAGCAATGATGGACCTCAATCACCCGATCGCCTGCGGCAGCCTCGATGCAAAGGAAACAAATGGAGAACGACCAACCACGCAACCTCTATATTACAAATGAGCCGCAACCCTCCCCGCCCCCGCACTGAGGCCACCTAGGAATCCACCCAGACAACAGCAACGATGGACCTAGATCTCCCGACTGCCTGCGGTAGCCTCGATGTGAAGGAAAAGGAAGGAAATAAAAAGAAGACGACCGACTGCACACATCCTATCATAGAGAGGCCATACAAACCTCCCCACCCCGCACCGATGCCACCTAGGAGTCCAACCGGACAGCAGCAACAATGGACCTCAATCGGATGATCGCCTGTGGTAGCCTCGACACAAAGGCAAGGGAAGGAAATCATATAAGACAAACCGAGCCCGCAACCTCCCTTAGAAATGCCCCGCAACCCACCCCTGCCCTCCCCGCACAGGGGCCACCTAGGAGTCCACCCGGACAGCAGCAACGATGGACCTCGATCGCATGATCGCCTGCGGCAGCCTCAATGCAGAGAGGAAACGGAAGGAAATAAAACAAGACCAACCGAGCCCACAACCTCTCTTAGAAATGCCCCCCGACCCTCCACGCCACGCATCGAGGCCACCTAGGAGTCCACCCACGATAGCAGCAACGGTGGACCTTGATCACTTGACCGCCTGCAGCAACCACGATGTGAAGGCAAAGGAAGGAAGTAAATGTGCAAATCAAGAGGGTCGCTACACAATACAAGAACACATATCCAAACAAGAGGTGGAGGGATCGGACAGCTCCGCACCCTACGTACAGGCAACCTAGGAGATTTCCCACAGCTTTACTGACCGGATGATGAATAATTTTCCACTACAGCCACCTCCATGCAATGGAGGGAGGTCGAAGCGTTCCACCTCGAAATCATTCTTCCAGATAGCCCCCACCATCGATGACTATAGTAGCAAGCCTCCTCCCCATTGGACCATGAGCGCATACACAATTGAAACAACAAGTGGCCCCCAACCCTCCCCGCAAAGAGGCCACCTAGGAGTCCACTCGGACAGCAGCAACGATGGACCTCGACCGCATGATTGCCTGCGGCAGCCTCAATGCAAAGGAAACGAAAGGAAACAAAACAACAAAACCAGCCGAGCCCACAATCTCTCTCAGAAATGCCGCCCGAGCCTTCACACCACGCACCAAGGCCACCTAGGAGTCCACCCGCACCAGAAGAAACGGTGGACCTCGATCACTTTAACTGCCTGTGGCAACCACGATGCGAAGGCAAAGGAAGGAAGTAAATGCAAATCAAGAGGGTCGCTAAACAATACAAGAACACATATCCGAATAGGAGTAGTGATCGGGCAGCTCCGCACCCCACGCACCCTACGTAGAGGCAACCTAGGAGATTTCCCACAGCTTTACCGATCAGACGATGAATAATTTTCCCCTACGACCACCTCCACGCAAAGGAGGGAGGTCGAAGCATTCCACCTCGAAATCCTTCTTCCAAATAGCCCCCACCATTGATGTAGCAAGCCTCCTCCCCGTTGGACCATGAGCACATACACAATTGAAACAACAAGTGCCCCCCAACCCTCCCCTACCCGCAGAGAGGCCACATAGGAGTCCACCCGGATAGCAGCAACGATGGACCTTGATCGCATGATCGCCTGCGGCACCCTCAATGCAAAGGAAATCGAAGGAAACAAAACAACAAGACCAACCAAGCCTGCAACCTCTCTTAGAAATGTGCCCCCTGACCCTCCATGCCAAACACCGAGCCCACCTAGGAGTCCACCCGTGACAGCAAAAACAGTGGACCTCGATCACTTGATCGCCTGTGGAAACCACGATGCGAAGGAAAAGGAAGGAAATAAATGCAAATCAAGAAGCTCGATACATAATACAAGAACATATCCAAACATGAGGAGGGATCGGGCAGCCCCGCACCCCCTGCACCCTACGTACAGGCAACCTAGGAGATTTCCCACAGCTTTACTGACTAGACGATGAATACTTTTCCCCTACGGCCACCTCCATGCAAAGGAGGGAGGTCAAAGCGTTCCACCTCGAAATCCTTCTTCCAGATAGCCCCCACCATCGACATAGCAAGCTTCCTCCCCATTGGACCAGGAGCGAAAACACAATTCAAACAAAAAATGCCCATAAATGTTGTGACTTAACATTTCCAGCCGCAAAAGCCTGCCACGCACGCAAGATGCAAGGGAAAAGCCAACCCCTCGATCAAACATATGGGCCAACACATCTATCAAAACCTCAAAGCCAACACAACCACGAACGATGTGCACTTTGAAAGGAATCCCAACCCTTGACTTTACAATAAGGAGAACAACGCCTCACATCACCCGACGGAAAAATCAAGCAAGAGGGAGGGTTAGTGGTTTACAACCAAAACCCTTCCACTTCCCTCTTAAATGTATGCATTTCAACCGACAATGCCAACACGGTAAGAGTACAAGCACAAGACACCAGCACCATAAACAACTGAACAATGAAGAGGCTAGCCATCACAAGGAGCCACACCACAACAACCCATACAACTCCCAAAACTTGGAGCAGAAGGGGAATTGTTCACATATGCCTCCCAGGACAAGCATGGCCAACATTACCGCTCATGTGCTACCGAGTGGGTATGGAGAGAAGATGAAAATCGGACACCCTACAAGCGACCCAAGGCCATTCTTGAGGCAAACCCAAAAAACCAACTCAATTACCAACCCACCTTTCACACGAAAAGCAAAACCCTCCACACCAAATAGGGAGGAGGTGAACAATATAACAAGGACCCAATTTCAATGGAGCCACAAACGGCTTCCCAACCCAATCAAAATTCTCTATTCGCAACAACCGAGGGGCATGATAGCGACATAGGAAATGACGGAGTTTTGGGGCTTCCATCTGGGATCGTAACAATGAAGGCTCAAAGGAGTGCCGAGAAAACATTCAACATTCTTATCGTTGGGATGGGAAAGAGGGACGGGGATGAGCATGGCCCACATTACCGCTCATGTGCTACTGAGCGGGGATGGAGAGAAGACGAAAATTGGCCACCCTACAAACGACCCAAGGCCATCGTTCGGGCAGACCCGACAAAGCAACTCGATTACCAACCCACCTTTCACATGGAAAGAAAACCTGTCACCGGTATATTCTGGAGGGGCACAAGGGGGACAAGGACGAGCCAAGGCGCCACACCACAACAACCCATACAGCTCCAAGAACTTAGAGAGAAGAAGGGGAATTGTTCACGTATGCCTCCCGGGACGAGCATGGCCAACATTACCGCTCATGCGCTACTGAGTGGGGATGGAGAGAAGATGAAAATCGGACACCCTACAAATGACCCAAGGCCATCGTTCAGGAAAACCTGAAAACAAAAATCGATTACCAACCCATCTTTCACATGGAAAGAAAACCCGTCGCTGGTATCAACTAGAGGGGCAAAAGGGGACCATGACAAACCAGGGATCCAAACCACAACAACCCCTACAGCTCCAAGAACTTAGAGAGAAATTGTCCAGATATGCCTCTCGGGATGAGCATGGGCAACATTACCACTCATGCGCTACCCAGTGGGGATGGAGAGAAGATGAAAATCGGCCACCCTACAAATGACCCAAGGCCATCGTTCAGGAAAACGCGAAAACACAACTCGATTACCAACCCACCTTTCACACGGAAAGAAAACCTGTCGCTGGTATCATCTGGAGGGGCACAAGGGGGACCAGGATGAGCCAGGGAGCCACACCACAACAACCCATACAGCTCCAAGGACTTGGAGAGTAGAAGGGGAATTGTTCACGTATGCCTCCCAGGACGAGCATGGCCAACATTACCGCTCATGCGCTACCAAGTGGCGATGGAGAGAAGATGAAAATCGGACACCCTACAAATGACCCAAGGCCATCGTTCAGGCAAACCCAAAAACACAACTCGATTACCAACCCACCTTTCACACGGAAAGAAAACCTACCGCCGGTATCATTTGGAGGGGCACTCAAGGACCAAGACGAGCCAGGGAGCCACACCACAACAACTCATACAGCTCCAAGGATTTGGAGAGCGGAAGGGGAATTGTTCACATATGCCTCCCGGGACGAGCATGGACAACATTACCACTCATGCGCTACCGAGTGGGGATGGAGAGAGGACGAAAATCGGCCGCCCTACAAACGACCCAAGGCCATCGTTCAGGCAAACACGAAAAAACAACTCGATTACCAACCCACCTTTCACACGGAAAGAAAACCTGTCGCTGGTATCATCTGGAGGGGCACTCGAGGACCAGGACGAGCCAAGGAGCCACACCACAATAGCCCATACAGCTCCAAGAACTTGGAGAGCAGAAGGGAATTGTTCACATATGCCTCACCAGCCGAGCATGGCCAACATTACTGCTCATGCGCTACCGATTGGGGATGGAGAGAAGATGAAAATTGGTCGCCCTACAAATGACCCAAGGCCATCGTTCAGGCAAACCCGAAAGCACAACTCGATTACCAACCCACGTTTCACACGGAAAGAAAACTTGTCACTGGTATCATCTGGTGGGGCACGGGGGCCCATACAACTCCAAGAACTTGGAGAGCGGAAGGGGAATTGTTCACGTATGCCTCTCAGGATGAGCATGGCCAAAATTACCACTCTTGCGCTACCGAGTGGGGATGGAGAGAATATGAAGATCGGCGGCCCTACAAACGACCCAAGGCCATCGTTCAGGAAAACCCAAAAACACAACTCCATTACCAACCCACCTTTCAGACGGAAAGAAAACCTGCCTCTGGTATCATATGGAGGGGCACGCGGGGACTAGGATGAGCCAAGGAGCCACACCACAACAACCCATACAGCTCCAAGAACTTGGAGAGCAGAAGGGGAATTGTTCACATATGCCTCCCAAGACAAGCATGGCCAACATTACCACTCATGCACTACCGAGTGGGGATGGAGAGAAGATGAAAATCGGCAACCCTACAAATGACCCAAGGCCATCCTTTAGGCACACGCGAAAACACAACTCGATTACCAACCCACCTTTCACACGGAAAGAAAACCTGTCATTGGTATCATCTGGAGGGGCGCAAGGGGGACCAGGACGAGCAAGGGAGCCACACCACAACAGCCCATACAGCTCCAATAACTTGGAAAGCAAAAGGGGAATTGTTCACATATGCCTCCCAAGACGAGTGTGGTCAACATTACCGCTCATGCGCTACCGAGTGGGGATGGAGAGAAGATGAAAATCTGCTACCCTACAAATGACCCAAGGCCATCATTCAGGCAAACGCAAAAACACAACACAATTACCAACCCACCTTTCACACGGAAACAAAACCTGTAGCTGGTATCATCTATAGGGGCGCGAGGGGGACCAGGACAAGCAAGGGAGCCACACCACAACAACCCATTCAATTCAAAGAAATTGGAAAGCAGAAGGGGAATTGTCACATATGCCTCCCAAGACGAGCATGGCCAACATTACCGCTCATGCGCTACCGAGTGGGGATGGAGAGAAGATGAAAATCGACCACCCTACAAATGACCCAAGGCCATCGTTTAGGCAAACGCGAGAACACAACTCAATTACCACACCACCTTTCACATGAAAAGAAAACCTTTCGCTGGTATCATCTGGAATTTGCTTTGGCCCCCGCACAATAGAAACAAAGCGACAAGGGAGAGCCAGGCAAATGAGCAGCACGAAAATGAGAAAAGCCAACCTCGGGTCACAACTTAGCATTTTTGATACGGGCATGTTGGCCCGTGCGCGCCCACGCCCGAACGAATTTGCATGGGCGCCTGCACAACCGAAACAAAGCAACAAGGGAGAGATGGGAAAATGAGCTGCATGAACAAGCACAAAGCCAACCTCGTGTCACAACTTAGCATTTTTTGATACAAGCTCATTCGCACAGGTGCGCCCTCGCCCAAACGACCCACCAAACGAGTTCACATGGACGCCCTCAAACGACCCACCCGAACGATTTAGCATGGGCACCCAAACGACCGAAACGAAGCGACAAGGGAGAGTCGGGCAAACGAGCTGCACGAACGTGCACAAAGCTAACCTCGGGTCACAACTTAGCATTTTTGTTATGGGCTCGTTCACCCGAGCACGCCCTCGCCCAGACGACCCACTCGAATGAGTTCACACGGACGCCCTCAAACGACCTGCCCGAACGACCGAAACGAAGCGACAAGGGAGAGCCGGGCAAACGAGTTGCACGAACGTGCACAAAGCTAACCTCGGGTCACAACTTAGCATTTTTTCATACGGGCTCATTCGCCTAAGTGCCCCCTCGCTCGAACGACCTACCCGAACGTGTTCAGACGGGCACCCTCAAACGACCCGCCCGAACGACCGAAACGAAGCGACAAGGGAGAGCCGGGCAAATGAGCTACACGAAGGTGCACAAAGCCAACATCGGGTCACAACTTAGAATTTTTGATATGGGCTCGTTCGCCCGGGCGCGCCCTTGCCTGAACGACCCATCCGAACGAGTTCACACAGGCGCCCTCAAACGACCCGCCCGAACGATTTTGCATGGGTGCCCGAACGACCGAAACGAAGCGACAAGGGAGAGCCGGGCAAACGAGCTGCACGAACGTGCACAGAGCCAACCTCGGGTCACAACTTAGCATTTTTGATACGGGCTCATTCATCTGTATGCGCCCTCGCCCAAACGACCCACCCGAACGAGTTCACACGGGCGCCCTCAAACAACTCGCCCGAACGATTTTGCATGGGTGCCCGAACGACAGAAACGAAGCGACAAGATAGAGCTGGGAAAACGAGCTACACGAACGTGCACAAATCAAACCTCAGGTCACATCTTAGCATTTTTGATACGGCCTCGTTCGCCCGAGCGCACCCTCGCCCGAACGACCTACCTGAACGAGTTCACACGGATGCCCTTAAACGACCCACGCAAACGACCGAAACGAAGCGACAAGGGAGAGCCAGGCAAACAAGCTACACGAAGGTGCACAAGGCCAAACTCGGGTCACAACTTAGTATTTTTGATACTAGCTCGTTCACCCGTACGCGCCCTCGCCCGAACGAGTTCACACGGACGTCCTCAAATGACTCGCCCAAACGATTTTGCATGGGCACCCGAATGACCGAAACAAAGCGACAAGGGAGAGCCGGGCAAATGAGTTGCACGAACGTGCACAAAGCCAACCTCAAGTCACAACTTAGCATTTTTTATACGAGCTCGTTCTCCCGGGCGTGCCCTTGCCCAAACGAGTTCACATGGACGCCCTCAAACAACCCGCCCAAACGATTTTGCATGGGTGCCCGAACGATCGAAACGAAGCGACAAGGCAGAGCCAGGAAAACGAGCTGCATGAACATGCACAAAGCCAACCTCGGGTCACAACTTAGCATTTTTGATATGGGCTCGTTCACCCAGGCACGCCCTCAACAAAACGACCCGCCCGAACGAGTTCACACGGGCGCCCTCAAACGACCCGCCCGAAAGAGTTTGCATGGGCGCCCGAACGACTGAAACGAAGTGACAAGGGAGAACCGGGAAAACGAGCTGCACGAACGTGCAAAAAGCCAACCTCGAGTCTCAACTTAGCATTTTTGATACGGGCTCGTTCGGCCGGGCACGCCCTCACCCGAACGACCCGCCCGAATGATTTTGCAAGGGCGCCCGAATGACCGAAACGAAGGGACAAGGGAGAGCTGGGCAAACGAGCTGCACGAACATGCACAAAGCCAACCTCAGGTCACAACTTAGCATTTTTGATACAGGCTCGTTCGCCCGGGTGCCCCCTCGCCTGAACAAGTTCACACGGGCGCCCTCAAACGACCTGCCCGAACAAGTTCACACGGGCGCCCTCAAATGACCCGCCCAAACGAGTTCACACGGGTGCCCTCAAACGACCCGCCCGAATGACCCACCGAACGAGTTCACACGGGCGCCCTCAAACGACCCGCCCGAACGACCGAAACGAACAAACAAGGGAGAGTTGGGCAAATGAGCTGCACGAAAATGCACAAAGCCAACCTCAGGTCAAAACTTAGCATTTTTGATACGGGCTCGTTCGCCTAGGCACACCCTCGCCCGAACGACCCACCCGAACGAGTTCACCCAGGCGCCCTCAAATGACCCGCCCGAACGATTTTGCATGGGCGCCCGAACGACCGAAACGAACCAACAACGGAGAGCCGGGAAAACGAGCTGCACGAACGTGCACAAAGCCAACCTCGAGTCACAACTTAGCATTTTTGATACGAGCTCATTCGCCCGGGCGCGCCCTCGCCTAAACGAGTTCACACGGGCGCCCTCAAACGACCCGCCCAAACGAGTTCACATGGGCGCCCTCAAACGACCCGCCTGAACGAGTTCACATGGGCGCCCTCAAACGACCGGCTTGAACGATTTTGCATGGGCGCCCGAACGACCGAAACGAACCGAAAAGGGAGAGTCGGGCAAATGAGCTACACAAACGTGCACAAAGACAACCTCGGGTCACAACTTAACATTTTCGATATGGGCTCATTTGCCCGAGTGTGCCCTCGCCCGAACGACCCACCCAAACGAGTTCACTCAGGCGCCCTCAAACGGCCCACCCGAACGATTTTCCATGGGCGCCCGAACGACGGAAACGAACCGACAAGGGAGAGCCGGGCAAACGAGCTGCACGAACGTGCACAAAGCCAACCTCGGGTCACAACTTAGCATTTTTGATACGGGCTCGTTTGCCTGGGCGCGTCCTCGCCCGAACAACCTGCTCGAACGAGTTCACACGACCTGCCCGAATGAGTTCACACGGGCACCCTCAAACGACCCGCCCAAACGAGTTCACACAGGCGCCCTCAAACGACCCGCCTAAACGACCCGACCGAAAGAGTTCACACGGGCGCCCTCAAACGACCCGCCCGAACGATTTTGTATGGGTGCCCGAACGACCAAAACGAAGCGACAAGGGAGAGCCGGGCAAACGAGCTGCACGAACGTGCACAAAGCCAACCTCAGGTCACAACTTTGCATTTTCGATACAGGCTCGTTCGCCCGGGCGCGTCATCGCCCGAACGACCCCCCCGAACGAGTTCACACGGGCGCCCATAAACGACCCGCCCGAACGATTTTGCATGGGCGCCTGAACGACCAAAACGAACCGACAAGGGAGAGTTGGGCAAACGAGCTGCACGAACATGCACAAAGCCAACCTCGGGTCACAACTTAGCATTTTTGATACGGGCTCGTTCGCCCGGGCGCGCCCTCGCCCGAACGACCCGCCCGAACGAGTTCACCTAGGCGCCCTCAAACGGCCCGCCCGAACGACCGAAACGAACCGACAAGGGAGAGCTGGGCAAACGAGCTACACGAACGTGCACAAAGCCAACCTCAGGTCACAACTTAGCATTTTTGAAACGAGCTCATTCGCCCTGGCAAGCCCTCGCCCAAACGACCCACCCAAACAAGTTCACACGACCCACCTGAAAGACCCGCCCAAACGAGTTCACATGGGCGCCCTCAAATGACCCGCCCAAATGATTTTGCATGGGCGCCCGAATGACCGAAACGAACCGACCAGGGAGAGCCGTACAAACGAGCTGCACGAATGTGCAAAAAGCCAACCTTGGGTCATAACTTAGCATTTTTGATACGGGCTCGTTTGACCGGGTGTGCCCTCGCCGGAACAAATTCACACGACCCGCCCGAACGAATTCACACGGGCACCCTCAAATGACCCACTCGAATGAGTTCACAAGGGCGCACTCAAACGACCCGCCCGAACGAGTTCACACGGGCGCCCACAAACGACCCGCCCGAACAATTTTGCACAGGTGCCCGAACAACCGAAACGAAGTGACAAGGTAGAGCCAGGCAAACGAGCTGCACGAACGTGGACAAAGCCAACCTCGGGTCACAACTTAGCATTTTTGATACGGGCTCATTCGCCCGGGCATGCCCTTGCCTGAACGACCCGCCCCAACGAGTTCACACGGGCACCTTAAACGACCCACTCGAATGACCCGCCCGAACGATTTCACATGGGCACCCTCAAACGACCCACCCGAATGATTTTGCATGGGTGCCCGAACGACCAAAACGAAGCGACAAGTTAGAGCCGGGCAAACGAGTTGCACGAACATTCACAAAGCCAACCTCGAGTCATAACTTAGCATTTTTGATACGGGCTCGTTCGCTCGGGCACGCCCTCGCCTGAACGACCCGCCCGAATGAGTTCACACTGGTGCCCTCAAATGACCCGCCCGAATGAGTTCACACGGGCGCCCTCAAACAACCCGCCCGAACAATTTTGCACGGGTGCCCGAACGACCGAAACGAAGCGACAAGGTAGAGCCAGACAAACGAGCTACATGAACGTGCACAAAGCCAACCTCGGGTCACAACTTAGCATTTTTGATACAGGCTCGTTTGCCCGGGCACGCCCTCGCCCAAACGAGTTCACACGGGCACCCTCAAACGACCCTCCCGAATGAGTTCACACTGGCGCCCTCAAATGACCTACCCGAACGCGTTCACACGGGCGCCCTCAAACGACCCGCCTGAATGAGTTCACACGGGTGCCCTCAAACGACCACCCGAACGACCCGCCCAAACGAGTTCACACAGGCGCCCTCAAACGACCCGCTTGAACGATTTTGCATGGGTGCCCGAACGACCGAAACGAAGCGACAAGGGAGAGCCGAGCAAACGAGCTACATGAACGTGCACAAAGCCAACCTCGGGTCACAACTTAGCATTTTTGATACGGGCTCGTTCACCTGGGCGTGCCCTCGCCTGAACGACCCGCCCGAACGAGTTCACACGGGCGCCCTCAAATGACCAGCCCGAACGAGTTTGCACGAACGCCCTCACCTGACCCGCCGGAATGGGTTTGCACGGACGCCCTCGCCTGACCCGCCCGAACGGGTTTGCATGGACGCCCTCGCCTGAACGACCTACCTGAATGGGTTTGCACGGACGCCCTCGCCCGAACTACCCGCCCGAATGGGTTTGCACAGACGACCTCGCCCGACCCGCCTGAACGAGTTTACACGGCAAATGACCCGCCCGAACGAGTTTACATGGCAAATGACCCGCCCGAACGAGTGTTTACACGGCAAACGACCCGCTCGAACAAGTTTACATGGGCTCTGACACATGACCAAAATGAAGTCACAAGGGAGATTCGGGCAAATGGGCAGCACGATTGTGCACAAGGCCCACCCCCCTTCACAACTTAGCATTTTTTATACGGCCACGTGTGCCTTGGGCGCCATCACACGACATGACATGACACAACCCGAGCCGTTTGCACAGTCACCCACACACGACACGTCCCGACCCGCCCGAACGAAATTTGGGGTTTCCATGGGCGCATGACCCGAACGGAATTTCGGGGCTTCTGTGGGCGCACGACCTGAACGTAGGCACGAGGGAGCATCAGGCAAACGGGCCACACGAACGCGCAGAAGACACACGGGCAGTCACGACTTAGCATTTTTGGCACGCCCACGTGTGCCCGGGCACCCACACACGGCACGACACGGCCTGACCGGCCTTGTGCGAGCTGACCCGACCCGCCCGAACACGTTTGCATGGGCACCCACACAAGACACGACACGATCTGACACGAACAAAATTTGGGGTTTCCTTGTATGCACAACCCGAACAAAATTTGGGGTTTTCATGGGTGCGCGACCCGAACGAAGGCACAAGGCAGCGTCAGGCAAACGGGCCGCACGAACGTGTAGAAGGCACACAGGGGGTCATGACTTAGCATTTTTGGCACTGCCACGTGTGCCCGAGCACCAACGCATGGCACAACCCGACACGCCCGAATGAAGGCACGACGGAGCGTCAGGCAAACGGGTCGCGCAAACGTGCAGGAGGCACACGGGTGGTCACGCCCTAACATTTTTTGCACAGCCACATGTTCTTGAGCACCCACGCGTGGCACGGCATGACCCGACCCCACTCGACTCACCCGAACGCATTTGCACGGGCACCCACACATGACATGATCTGACCCGCCCGAACAGAATTTGGGGTTTCCATGTGTGCACGGCCCGAACAAAATTTGGGGTTTCAATGGGTGCACGACCCGAATGAAGGACCAAGGGAGCATCGGGCAAACGGGCCACACGAATGTGCAGAAGAAACACGGGTGGTGACGACTTAGAATTTTTGGCACGACCACGTGTGCCGGGGCACCCACACATGGCACGGCACGACCCGACCCGCCCTGGGTTTCCATGGGTGCATGACCCGAACAAAGAAAGCACATGGGCGGTCATGACTTGGCATTTTCGGCACCCCCACACACGACACGACACGGGATGACCCGGCCCGCCCAAACGAAATTTGGGGTTTGAACGGGCGCACGACTCGAACGAAGGCACGAGGGTAGGAATATATTTGACTCTAATACATAAATATACCTGGGGTAACATGCCCTTAATATCTTCAACATTTTCTTTCGACTCTTTGTAACACTTTAACATGTGCTAGGCCTATTTCAATGAGAAAGAAACTCAATGACAAATATAATATATATATAGATATATATAGTTATTTATTTGTTTATTTTCTTGAATAAATACAAATATCAAAAGTAAATTTATGAAGACAGAACCCAGTTACACTTTCATCAACACCCCCTCTCAACTAGGGAGGTATTCATAAATCATTACAAGGTGTTTGGCTATTTTTCAATCTTGAATAATTCACATAAGAGAAACCAGATTGGAAACCCATCAGTTATAACATCATATTAGCCAACATTGTTCATAGCAAGGCCTTAACTAATAGCTTTATCTCTCATAATACCAGAGCACAATGTTGGCGAGGCCAATGGCTTATAAACACCTTGGTCATTGTCTCTAAAGGTACACACCCACCCAGGTGTTCCCTGAGTATGACCTTCCAAGACAATTCTTGTCTTGGGTTCCCATCCCTCAAAGAATATCGCTCCTCTTTCTAATCTTGTCTTGGGTGCCCTACACATCCTCAAAGAGAATCGGATGCCAAATGATTGCCCAATCCTCTCGTTATTTCTTGCCAAGTGAAGACAAGAATTTTGTGTCTATCTCTTCCCCTTGATTGGGGAAGACATGCCCAAGTTTCCTCTGACAAGGAACTTGCCCAAGCTCCTTTGTATTTGGGAACTTTTTAGAACTCCCTCTTAGCTAGGGACTTGTCCATTCATCAACAACGTCTTCTTCGTGGGTCCTTCAGCCGCTTGATCTCCTTCTTTCGTTTGATGTCATGAAGTCTTTGTTTGAACTTCTTCTTGGCAGGGTACCGGCCATCGATCACTTTCCCCCCTGGTTTGTCATGTCATTGCTCCCTTCGTGGAAAGTGGCATTCTTGATATATATCAGGTCCTTTTTGTCATCTAGCTACTCCTTCATCACCTTGTCTATCCTTCATAACACTTATCACATGGATGCTTATTTGTACTCGCTTGTTCCCGTACTTTGATTTAGTGGCCCTTCATGACTTCATCGTGATATTGCTCTTCATCATGACATATTTGTAGAGTTGAAGCGGTTATCTGCACCTTACTATCTCCAAGGCCTTCGTAGGTGTCAAGGGTCCTTTATCTTTTTCTTCATTTTTCATATTTGTCGTGCCTTCTTTCGAGATATGTTGAGGAATCTTATCAAATAGTTATTCTTTGTGACTGCGATGTTCTTCATTTGCTCCTTATTGGATTGATTGGTCAACCACCTTATACTCCTTATGAGAGCACTTCTTCATGTTGACCTTTACTCCACTGTAGCACATGCCTTTGAGCATGTCGTTGGTGACAGAGATACTTTTATTCTTGATCGTGATTCTAGAACTTTTCCCATGACCCAATCAATATATATGGCGACATGACTGAAACTTTGATGCATACATACCTCACCTTGATTATGCTTTTATCATCGCGGCTTTATTTGATAGTTCTCCTCGATTGGTGTAGCCTTTCTTGCTTCATCTGCTCTCACCTGTATATCATCCTCTCTTGAATCCCATAAATGGGACCCCCAATGAGACCTCTGCCCCCTTTGAAAGAAGACTTTAAGCAAAGAGGTTGACTTAGTCATAGGAGGATCTTCCTTCTTTTGCTTCTTTTCGTCTTCTTTCACTTCTTGAGTTACATGAGCTTCTTCCCTTTTTCTCTTGTTGTTGTTGTCCTTCTTAAGTTTAGGACAATCCCTTTTGTAGCGTCCATACTCTTGGCATCCAAACCGTTCGACTTTCGACATGTAGTGGCCCCAACCAATTTGTTACTTTCCTTGCAAAAAGACACTGAGGTATACTCAGAAGGGGACATATACTTACTTGATAGAGTTTGAGATGTAGTGAACTTGCTTTCTTTTTGAAGACTTGATGGCTTGCCTTCCTTAGATCTTGATGTTGTTCAAGTTGCTTTCTTCAAATGGACTTGCTTGATGACTTGACTCGTAGTGCCTTTCATTCTTCAAGATGGTGTAGCTTGATGTAGGTCCCTCTTTGATTTGTTCTTCTTGTAGGTGCCTTTATACAAGGCGTTTCTTCTTGCTTTATAGTCTTCCATGAGGAATGATAGATGGTAGACCTTCTTGTCCTTGATGTGATTGAGACTTCTTGGCTTGACGCTTCAACCTTGTGGATGTTATTGAGATTCCCTTTCCTTTATGTGTCACCTTAGGTCCGATACCGTGTTGAAGAATCTGGAGCAATGGGGTATAGCGGGATTCTTCTAGACTTGATAACAATTTGTGAAGCTCTTTTGCAATTTATCATGTTATCTTAATCTTCTTCTCTTCTTATTAATGCATGTGTGTTTACTTTCATCAAACTGGTGCCAAAAACATAAGAACAAGAACACAAGATGTTGGCTCTCTGCCAGGGAAAAACCTCTCTCTCTCTCTCTCAGAGAGGAAAACCCTTTCGTAAATTTCCCTCATTGAAGCTTCTTATTGGTCATTGCGAAGCCCTAGACCCTTGATAATAATATCCCCCAAGCACAAGTTGAGTCCTTCCTCCTCTCTGCACTTTGTTTCTTCGGCGCTTCGTTCCCCGGCACTTTGTCCTTCTTTCAACTTTTGATAGTCCATGGTGGACTAGCTCTAGAAGAGACTCCAAACTTTGATCCTTAGCGAGGTCCTTTACCAATGAAGAAACCTTCATTCTCTCGACCAACCGAGCCTTTTTCTTGATGTGAGGTTGCATGCTCGATGTACACCAAGTTTACTGCACCTGGGGAAATTTCCATCGCAACAAGACATGGAAACCCCAAATTTCCCGCACTTGGGATGCTTTCGACAAGGCGGGACATGGAATCCCCGGGTACCCCACAATTTGGCGACCTTTGTCGTGGAGGGACCGGGAGACTGTCGTGGCGGAAAAAATTCGTTTGTGCGGACACAACTGACCTCCCTAGGAGTCTAAACTCTCTAGCGACAAACAAGACAAAATGGAGTGATCTTTCTCTAAATATACCTTTTAAAACATGAAAACTACAAGTGTTTAGGCTTACCTTATTCCAAAACACTGTTGTTGTAGTCCGTCCTTGCCGATCCGGATGAGCTCCTCCTTCATGTCAATTCCTGCAACCACAAACAATCAAACAATTACCAAGCACTTGCATTTCATATAATAAAACGTATATTCAACATGCAGACCAAGGAACACATGAAATAACTCATTAACACAAGCTATTGAGAAAAATAAACCAGTTTGTATTAATAACGAAACAAAGAAACTCTTACAACCTAGCCTTGGTGTTGTGCAAGTTCCTCCCAGGGTCCATCAAGGGTTTTCCTCTACTTTGACAAATCTCACCCACTTCCAAGTAGAATCAAGCAAAGACAATCTCTCCTCACAAGGTTCTAAATGGGAGTCCTAATTCCTGCAGCATTTACCCAAAGAAAATGTATAGCTCCAACCTCCCCTCCCTCTGGCTCAATGTCTTTATTTATAGTGCTGTAAAGAGGTTATTCAGGTCCACCATCAATGGGATAATCCCCCTCTTTGGGTGGGATAGCTCCCTTATTGATGGGATAAGTTCCTCCTTAATAGGGATACATGAACCAACTGGAGGCGCATCCATTTCATCAAACCAACCTCTAGAAAGTTCTAGAAGTAACCACAAGTAACTTTTTTAAGATGAAACTTGCGCATTTTTCCTTTTACAGAAGGACGCACCTGTCCCTTAACATACAGAGCGTCCAAGGACGCAGCTTTTGTGAACATTGTGAGCGTCCCCGCAGGTAAGGCTAGAGAGAACCTGCGACCCGATAAACACATTTTTTACAAGACTTTCTCTCTTCTTTGAGTTTGAGATGGATAGCAGAGGCATAAGACTTGCCTAAGAGGGTAGTATGACTGTTGATTTGAGCCATACTAACTGTAAGTAGTCATGGTGACATTTTTTAGTGTAACAGATTGCCCCCTAAAGTGCGAAGCCTGGAATAGATTAGGGTTTTGTAATTCTAGGAAGGGTGAAGCGCTTTATCATTTCAAGGATTGTCTTGTGGATGACCTGGTTGGAACCTGCAATTTTCAACACAAAATACATGTATAAGATTATATCATCACTGAGGTAGGCATTCCCATACTCAGATTCAAAACTTTAACTAATGGACTAACTATTCTGATACAGGAATGATCTTGCAGTACATCATTTTTTATAGACTTTTGTAGACACAGTATGGACGCAGCCATCTGTTTATGATTAGTCTACATAGATAATGAATACAAAACTCCTCGTAGCCTGGATGGTAGAAACTAGATCCAGGGTCTTCACTTCTACTTCCCGAATTGGTACGATTCTAGCCATGTGATTAAATGATTTGATGTCGAACATGTTAGAAACCACTTGATTACCAGTCGATGATGTAAACTGTTAACAAGCGTGAGAGAGACCACCAGTAATGTCAATGGTTCTCAAAGTACCAAGCACAACCCGTGAAATGTGAATAGATGTTTTGATGTCGAACACTTCACGGAATCCTTTGATCGAAAGTCAATGATGTAAACTGACGTCAAAGGCGAGAAACCTGCCATTGATGCATGCAGACTTCAAGGTACTGTCGATTCCTAAGTCATCTTTCTAGATAATGTGTCGATGTCGATAGAAAGCGACCCGTTGCAGGCAAGCCTGCAACACGAAATCATTGTTCAAGTTGAAGAAATGTTGCTGTAAGGACTGACTCAGGGATGGTCAAATGGATGACAAGTATTTTGCAGATGAAAGTTTTGCTTGCAGACCTCTTGAACACATAACGACACGACAGATGGCTTGGTGACGAATAACTCAAAGTTAATCCCGGAACCTGGTTAAAGACTTTCAAAGTGGTTTGGTCAACTGTGAGGTAAAAGATTTCCCAACCCAGGTGAATGAAAAGTGTCGTGTTCAAGAGTGGTAATAAAGTTTCTTTTGAGACAAAAGGTAACAAACAGGTTCATTCTTCTCTCTTTTCCCCCACCATTTCTGGCAAGTACCTCTTTATTTTTAACAAGCTTGAGGAGGATAACATATGCTTGATTATAAGCTCATCCTTCGGACGAGTCCAACCTAGTTTAAATTCGAACCCTAGGAAGGAGTGGTTCGTTCCTGTTTGTAATTGAATAGGTCCTTTACTGTAAAAGTTTAACGAGCCCAGTATAGGAGAAACTCGGCGTTTTTCATTTTTAGAGAGTCTGAAAAAACAAAAGGAGACTCCACGTTGAACTTTTTCGTATATTTGTGTCCCTCAAGCCCAAAAAAGTATAAAATAATACCTGGGGGAACCGCTTGATCTTGCGACCAAGGAGTACTTTCATAATAGTGTCGTTGACCTGAAAAGTAAAAAGCGATCAAGGACACGTCGTTTTATTTCCTTATCGAGTTTGAAACGACAAAAACCCGGCAATCTTTTCCTGATTTTGTGGTCAGAAAAGAGCTAAAAGGGGACCGTCTTTTAATTCCATTTTAACGAGTGTAAAAGAAATGCTCGATGATCTTTTCATGTTTTAGGAGTCAGAAAAGGGCTTAAAAGATGTCTCTGATATTTTTATTTGTGAAAAATGACAATTTCCTTCGAAATCCCTTTGTCCTGCACAAAAGCAACACATTACTCATACCTGTTTAAAATAGGCAAAAATACATCGAAAAATATCTTTTCATGGTAAAAAATGAACTAATTCATCCAAAAAACCTATAAAAAGACCTTTTACCATGTCATTTTTACCGTTTGACTGTTGAGGTTGAAAAAGGAGCTTTTGACAAGAAACTTCCCGTGGTCGCTGCGGAAAATCCGACCGTCGGAATCGAACGCCGTCTAATCCAGGTATTTTACACATCCTACTCTACATTTCTATCCGTTTAGAATTAATTTTTAGGTCTTAGTTTCATTTTTTGGGGGGGTTTTGGTTTTGGAATGCGCCTCTACTTTTTCCTATACAGGAAAACGGTCGGAAGACGCAGCCCGCCTTCAGGGCATCTGCGTCCGGGCACCCTGTGCTGTAAAGTCGGGGTGCGTCTTCCGTGAAACGCGCATTTCAAAACCCCAACCCCCTCAAAAAACTATCTAAAAATTCCCAAATCAATTTCTAATGACTATTTCTGATGTGCAGGGCATTAACCATGTTAGATTGGAGAGAAAGAGAGCATGTAGAGGATGATGAAGCTGCAATAAATCATCAACCTTCCCTGGATTCCCTAAGAGCATGTGGATTATACAAATATTGGACCATACCGGGCATGAGGGGCCAGGTAAGATTCTTGGAATGGCTGGTTGAGCGATGGAACGTTCAAGAACAATGCTTTTACATAGGAGGGCACCAGCTCGAGATAGAGCCCTCGGATGTATACTTTCTCACTGGCTTGCCGAACAGAGGTGAGCAACTCAGTCTTGCGGGGACTAGGCCGGGTGGCCAATCCCTTGATAGTCTCCGCGACGAGTGGTGCACACCTGGGGCTCACCATTCAAAAGGCATAGAGATAAAACACATCACTCTGCCTGAACTCAAAGTCATAGCGTTCACGGTTACCAGAATTTGCGGCACGGCCGCTTTACACATTGCTTCCGGATCCCAAATGCGGATGGCAATTGACTGTTACCAAGGCACCATTTTCAACTGGTGTGAAGCTGTGTCGGCTCATATGAAGAGCCAACTGACCAAGGCAAAGAACGGACGACTAAAGACTTTTGGATATGGGCCTCTAGTCGTGAGCTTTGCCTTGGAGAGAGTTCCAATGCTGATCCCTCAGCAACTCACTGTTGATATCTTGGGTCCTCAAGAGCCAAAGCTGATACGATGGGTTGTGGTGATGGCCCGGCATCCTGACGAGGGTGCGACAGTGGTTCGATTCTCAGATAGTTACTTTCACTGGTTAGAGGACCAGGTTTTTTCGATACAGGACTTTCCGTATGCCGGAGTGGATTTTAGAGGTGATCCGGACATGGTTCTTCCACCGGGAGAACAATGGGATGACAGAGGTACTTTTATTTTCACAAGTTTTCTAATTATGTATTTTTTTATTTTTCATATATATCGTCTCAAAACTAACAGTAAAATTTTCAAAATGCAGATGTTGGTCCACAGCGTCCAGCCAACCTCCGGCCTTTTGATAGACTACATCCAGCTGCACCGGTACCGGCCCCACAGGACGCGGCTGCAGATGTACTAGCTGAGTTGGAGCATGATCTAGAGCGTCTCACGGCAGATATACCTGAGACTACTATGGATGACATTCCTACCAGGCTTCAGCGCTTCGTAGTCGCGGTCCCTGGACCGTTTAGGAGATTTTTGCGTAAGGTAGCCCGCGCAGTGGTGTCATACAGAGAGCACCACCAGTGATTGACTAGTCACTTTTGTAGTCACATGTGACATTTTGACTTTTTGTACTATCATTTTGCCGATCATAAGGTGTTTTCAACCTATGATCGAAGACGATGTATATATTTTTTGACACACTTCTATCTATATATATCACTATTACCGGCTTATCTTGTTTAACATATGTGATGAAATGTTTTTAAATTTACTTGCATGATTATCGTAAATGTCTGTCCAACATTCGAGAAGCAATTGCATCTGCTAATGTATTCAAAGACCTTGGAATATGTTGATATTCAATGTAATCAAATTCACGTTCCAAGAGACGCACTCTCAAAAACAACCTTAATAACACAGGATTCCTAATGGCATAAACTCTATTAAGCTGTAATACAACAAGTTCAGAATCTAACCTCACTATCAAACGTCGAATTCCAAATGAAATAGATTCGGATAATAATTCAATCACTGCACTGTATTCTGCAATGTTGTTCGTTGTTTGACCGAGGCTTACCCCATGCATAGAAACTAACTCGTCAGAGGGCGAATAGATAACCCAAGCTGCGGAAGAGATATTCCGTGTACTACGACAAGCACCATCAGCAAATCCAATGTATGTTTGGAGAGGCGTCGACATCTGCAATATCAAGAGTAAAACCAAGATAAGCCAGAATAACGACGAAAAACCACACTCTCTAAGCTAAGCACACTGACTAAACTAACACACTTGCTAGCTAGAAAGAAAATCTAACCTATCTAAAAATTTCTCCATACCCATCATTTAAGCATAATACCTCTTTAGGTAAAGTCCATTTCTGGGTTTACCCAAAGAGTCCCCATCAAAGTCAACTAGCTCATAAGCCCCTTTTGCTAGCTTTCGCTTTACAATGTAGGGCCCATGCCACATGGGAACGAATTTTCCAGCACCTAGCTTATCGTTAGCTTGATCATATAATAGTACTAGGTCTCCTTCCGAAAAACTTCGAGGGGTTACATTTTTATCATACTGAGCTTTCATTCGTTTCGCGTGAGTCTCGATTGCCAATGTAGCGTCACGTCGAGTCTCATCTAATTTAGCCAAGTACAATAAACGTTTCTCCTCTTCGGAAGTAGCTGGAAGTAATTCGACAGCCATTTGAAGTGATGGGATTTCGCATTCAATGGGTAACACAGCTTCTAAGCCATAAACTAGCTGGAAAGGAGTGAACCCTGTTGAATTTTTCACTGAGGTTCGGTATGCCCATAGCGCTGAAAATAACATGTTGTGCCAATTCGACCGATGAACACCAATGGTTCGTCGGATCATGATAACTAGAACTTTGTTGATAGACTCAACCAAACCGTTGGCTTGCGGATAATAAGGAGTAGAGCTATCGTGGCGCAAACCAAGCTGGCTTGTAAGCTCAGTCATCATGACGTTTCGAAAATGGCTCCCATGGTCAGTAATGATTGCTTGTGGGACACCAAACCTAGTTATGATATGATTGAATACGAAAACTGCAGCTGTTTTGCCGCTTGCGTCGAATGTAGGCATCGCCTCGGCCCACTTAGTAAAATAATCAACCGCAAGGATGATATACGCATGCCCCCCCGGCCGAGTGAGGGTTACAAGTAATAAAGTCGATACCCCATTTGGCGAATGGACCAACGGCAATTATAGGGTGGAGAGGAGCAGGTGGAGCGCGCATCTTGCGATCAAACACTTGACAGTTGTGGCACTTCCTGACTGCAATGATACAATCCTTAAACATAGACGGCCAGAAATAGCCAGCGCGCAACACCTTCTGAGCTGTGGCATACCCAGACATATGACCGCCACATGCTCCAGAGTGACAATCATTCAAAACTCTCTCAGCCTCTTCGTGAGTTAAACAACGTCGAAAAACTAAGTCTGCCCCCGGCGATAAAGTGTATCTCCAATAATTTTGTATGGCTGGGATTGAAACCGAATTTTTCGACGTTCCGCTTTGGAAGCTTCAGGCCGAAAGGTTTGGGTTTGGAGATAAATGATTATATCCCCGTACCACGGATCTACAGTACTGATAAGAAACAAAGATTCGTCCGCAATGGACTCCTCTGCCACAGTCTCTGTGTCAGCACTCGGGAAATCACACATCAATTCCGCAAAAACTAAGGATTTCTTAGACTTGGACTTCTCGAACTCCAAGTCGAACTCTTGCAGGATGACAATCCATTTAGAGTACTTGCCCCCTAGCAGTTGTTTTGTCAAAATATAAATCATAGGGTTGCAATCCGAAATAACTGTAGTTTTGCGGAGAAGAATGTAGTGACGGAAACGCTGGACAGCTTGAACGGCTGCCAGGGCCAATTTCTCCACATGCGAATATTTTAGCTCAGTGGGATTCAAGGTCCTACTAAGATAATATATCACATGCTCCGCTCCGAATTCATCTTCTTGAACTAACACCATTCCAATGGTGGAATGCGAAGCTGCGAGGTATAAGAAGTAGTCCTGGTTGTAGTTGGGAGGATGCAATAACGGTGCATGGGTCAACGCGTGTTTAAGTGCATCAAAAGATTGTTGGGCAATCTCGTCCCAAAAGAATTGTGCGTTCTGTTTCAACAACCGTGTAAAACCTTTAGTGACCTCGGCGTAGTTTGGGATGAATCGGCGTAAAAAGTTCGCTTTCCCTTGCAAACTTTGGAGTTGGCGCAAACTCGAAGGAGGAGGCAATTTGATGATAGCCTCGACTTTCGAGGGATCGACGCGAATGCCGGCTTTTGAAACAACAAATCCCAGCAATCGACCTGTTTCTATACAGAAAACACACTTGTGGGGATTCAACCGAATTCGATAATGCCTACACCTCATAAAGATTGCTCGTAGGTGGACAAGGTGATCAGCTCGATGTAAAGAATGAGCAGGCAAATCATCGAGATAGGGTTGCACAATGTGCTTGATGTCATGAAATGCATAAGACATCGCCCGTTGAAAAGTGGCCCGGCATTCTTAAGCCCAAAAGGTAATTTGCAATAAGCAAATGTCCCCCATGGACAAATGAATGCCGTTTTTGGTTGGTCGGCAGGTAGAATATTGATTTGATTATAGCCCGAGAAACCATCCATGAAGGAAAACATTTCACTTCCGGCACAATCATCAATAATTTGATCGATATAAGGCGTAGGATAGTTGTCTTTTGGACAAGCTCGATTTATATCCCTATAGTCGATACAGATTCTTATTGTTCCTTGTTTCTTATTGACCGGAACAATATTCGATACCCAATCCGTTAACGGGATCGGATAAATGAAACCTGCTTTCAACAGCTTTTCGACTTCTGCTTTAATCGCAGCCGCTTTTCGAGGGTGAATTTGACGCAACCGTTGCCGGACGGGTTTAGCATCCGGGTAGGTCTTTATTTCATGAACAACAATGGCAGGATCAATTCCCGGCATTTCCTCGTAAGACCAGGCAAACACGTCGCGGAATTCTTGGAATAGGGCCTTGTAAGTTTGGATTTCTTCTTCAGTACATGCGGCACCTATATGAATGTTTTCCTCGATTCCGGGCTTCACTGAAATATCAATGGGAATAGTACGAGAAATATTCCCTAAATTCAACTCTGAATCAGAATGTTTCGTTGGATCCTGAGCGTCTTTGACATATTCAGCGGTAAAGATAGATGAAAAATCATTTTCAAATGCATCATCCTTAGGTAAAAACGAAGATCTGTGATGGAGATCCTCCCATGGTAGATCATCTACACTTAGGATTTCGCGAAGTTGTTCGTCAGATGACACGACTTCGGGAAACGTTATCCGTTCTAAGGGTGAGGTGAAAAGTGACTCTTCACTGACCACATTCATTTGGTCGACTTCGGTTGAATGAAAGTCGGTAAAAGACATGAGAGCTTCATAAGCAATTTCATATGGACTCAAAGGCATAGCATCACCGAGTGAGTCTATCTCAGAGTCAGATGGGACGAACCAAGGATCATCATAAATAATGTTTTCTGATGTAATCATATGAATGGTTGCAAACGAAGGATCTGCGCTGAGTGGAGGGAGAGGAAAAGTTCCCAGTAAACCGGAATCCTTAACTAAACCTACACCAACGTCCCTATAAGGGATTGTCGTCTTACCAACATGCTGGATACTCTCTGAAGAGGCTGGGTCGGATGAAAAGTATGTCAGCTGATCAATAGTCACGATCTTACCGTTATGTGGAAACTTAATTACTCTGAAGACCGATGAAACGACCGCTGTCATAGCATATGACCAACTTCGACCCAAAAGAAGGTTGTAGTCTAGAGGGGCATCAACCACTTCCACATCCAGACTAACGGTTTTACCTTCAACCCCTATAGGCAATTCTTGTAGAATACCAAACGGACGGAACCCACGGCCATCAAAGGCCTTAAGGATGGTGGGGGATTGGTTCAACGAAGGAGAACCAAGCGATCTCCAACATTGAATCGACATAATACACGTAGAAGCTCCCTCATCAATCACAGTCCGATGAATAGGCCTGTTTTTGACTATCACTGGAATTTGGAAAGCCATTTGATGGGGGAGACGTGGTGTACTATTTTCTAGATCAAAGATCATTAGGTTCGGGTCCTGAACATCGACAGCTCCGATAGCCGACAAAAGCAATTTCCGTTGTGCTGGGCATGATTGCAGCACTTCGAGTGCCGACATTGCTGAAGGTGAAACAGCTAAGTCCTCAACAATGTTGTAATTCTGGGCTGCTCTCGCATGTGGATTGAAAGCAGACCTTCGAAGTACACCCTTGGCGGGCGGCTTAATCACTAAGTCTGGGTTAGGTTTTTCGATCTGTAGTGGATCGGAACCAGGAGCTGAGGTTGATGGGTTAGAGTGAGAAGATTCTGCTTCCTTACCATCAACAGGAGCCTTACTACCATAATCTTGCGATCGAGTCGCAATCCTCACATGAGACATCATCAAAATGGGTTCTTCACTGGCATTCGAAGAAGAACCTATCATCTTATTCTCCTGCTCTGGAAATGGATTCTTTAACACAGCAGGAGTGGGAGAACCTTTGACTATTTTTACAACCTCGGCCCGATGAGGGCAATCTCTCGTAAAATGATCCTCTTCACAAATAAGACAAGGATATCGAGGTTTGCGTTTTTCGTCATTGGTTTCCGACTTTTCAGTTTTCTCCTTTGGAGCCTTGTCTGCTTTAGCCTTCTTCTTTCCTTTCTTCTTTCCACCGTTTTTTGATTTGGCCGTAGATGACTCTACAGCGTGAATGTCGGCGGTAAGTTCAGGAGAAGACTCTCCTGTCGGAGAATCAGGCAAAGTGATAATTGGAGTAGTTGAAGCCTTGGAAGACTTCTTCTTGCTCTTCGTAGTCACGATACCAATCATACCATCAGCGGCATGAGATCCCGAAGGAGCAGCAGCGATTTGATTCGACTTTGGAAGATCCGGAATCTTCTCGTGTAACGTACCCGACTGAGTGTAAACTAAGTCAAGGTATTGTGCCTGAGCAATGACTTGCTCCTCAGTAACTACTCCGGCCTTAGCTACATCTTCAGTAATCTTCGGTAATAATGATTTGACAAACCATTCAGCTAAGATTTGGTCCGGGATAAAAACTTTCACTAATCTCCTTCGACGTCTCCACTCATGAATGTGATCAGAAATATACGTGGACGTCGATTGTTTTAGTGAAGTTAATAACTCCGTGCCGTTATCGTATCTGACCGGCAACTGAAAGTGAGTTAAGAACGAGGTAGCTAACTGGCTAAAGTTGTAAAAAGAGGCCCGTGGTAACTCAATGTACCACTTGGCCGCGAGACCAATGAGTGTACGCTGGAAAAGACGTAAGCGGATGGAATCATCTGAGATAGAATTCGAAGCACACCAGAGGTGGTAAGTCATCACATGATTGGACGGATCCTCTCCAGACTTACCTTCGAACTTGGGTATATCGCTGGGCAACTTATTTGGCATTGGCGGCCAGAACTGAAGATATTGAATTGGATCGTTCGTTAGGCGCGTCAAGTCGGGTAAATCCAAAGTTGCAATAAACGGTAACTGCCGGTTAGGATCTCTAAAACTCTGGGTCACAATACCAGCCCCAGGAGGAGGATATCCAGGATAACTAGGAACAGGAGTCGCATTTGGGATATTATATCCTCCTGGAAAACCAGGATTAACCGGACCGTACTGGGGTTGTTGAGGTTGTTGATAAGTGTACCCAGGATACGGTTGATACTGGTAAACCGGTTGTTGGACAGCTTGCCCAGGTTGGTACTGTCCCTGGTACGGAGGTTGAACAAATTGAGGTTGAGTAGTGACAACCGTACTTATACCAGGCTGACCTACAGGCATCTGGACCGTGGTTTGAATCGTAGATCCAGACAACGGTAAAGATGTCTGAGGTGTGGTAACAGGGACAGTAGAAACTGGAGCCGTCGATACTCCAGAAGTAAGTATGGTAGATGTAGCGGTAGTTGCAGCAGCCGTTTGAGATGGAGTACTAGGTGCAATTGACGGCTGAGTAACTACCGAAGTTACAGAAGTTTGAACATTTGGCTGGACAGGTTGCGGTTGCTGGGTTGGACCAGAAACTACGGGTTGTCCAGCTTGAGGAACCATCTGTACACTTGGCTGCAACACCTGTTGACCCTGTGATGGATCCCACACTAACATTCCAGGGTATTGACCCGTAACAGGTTGAGGATACTGAGATCCATAACCAGATTGAGGGTAGGATTGATAATTGTAAGGTGCAGTTCCCATACTTGGAACATATGACTGACCTTGAGGCGGTTGATAACCTTGACTTGAGTATTGACCTTGAGGTTGATAACCTTGAGGTAAATACTGATACTGGGGTTGACCTTGACCTTGAGGTTGGTACCCTTGAGGTTGATAACCTTGGGGTTGATACCCTTGAGGTTGCCATCCTTGGGGTTGCCATCCTTGAGGTTGATATTGATACTGAGGTTGACCTTGGGGTACATATTGAGGCTGAGGTTGACCTTGAGGCACGTATTGCACCATAGGTACATACTGACTTTGAGGTTGCCCCCCAGACACGATTTGTGTACCTTGAGGTTGCCCCCCAGGCGTTAACTGCGGTTGCCCCCCAGGCGGTAATTGGCCACCTTGAGGTTGGGAAACGGGAACTGAACCTGACATCATGTAAATGTCTCCTACACCCAATGGTATATTACCACTGTTTCCAGCAAATAACCCATGATCAACGGGTTGAGGAGATGCCCCGCAAAGGTACCAGAAAGTGACTGATACCCAGTGGGAACAGAAGGACCGCCGTGTAAAAAAGATTCAGGACTTTGAGTAAACACGGACGACTGACCAGACATATTTACAGGAGTATGAATACCTCCAGGTGGAAAAGGAGTACGAGGTGTAGAAAAACCTACTGAGTTGTCTAAAAAATTGGTTAACGCAAGGTACCAAGAAGTACTTCTAGGAGGACTGTAAAAGATGGATTCACGCTCCCTTAGATCAATAGTAAGTTGACCTTCAAGGTGAGAGACACCTATATCTTCTTCTGGAGCAAGTTCTTCTATAGCAATCAAACCAGAAGGTAGATTTTCGGTGATAATTCTTTCTATTCTCGGTGAATCAGGGACACTAGAAGTTGGAGTAACAGGTTCGGAAATTTCAGGTTCTTCGCCTGTTTCACTGGCAGATGAAAAACTACCAGCAAGCTCGGAAACTGTAACAGTTTCGGGATTGTAACCTGTTTCTAAACTTTGGTAATCTGGATGGACTACCAAGGAAGATTCTCCTTCTTCAGGTGAACCTACTCTACTGTCACTAGGAGGAGTTACAAGGACCTTTAACCCTTCTACTGACCCGGAATGTCTTCAGGAGATTCACCCCGCGATTTACGGAGTTTTCTTAACAAATCTATTCCGGTAACAATCTCAGGAGACTTGCCCCGAAGTCGACGGGACTGTCTCGGTAATTCCGCCACAATTAAAGATTTTTAACTACAACACACGAAAACAAAGTAAAAATTTCAAATCAAACCACCTAAAGTCTTCTAAAGAAGCAAACAAATTTGAAGCACACGCCTAAAGAATCTAGAGCGTCAAACCAAACACAAACAGTAGTCTTCCGGACCAAAAGCGCTAGTTGGTGATTAGGCCCAACCTCGCAGGATTCAGTACAGAAATGGCGGGTGGAACAGTTACCCCGGCAACCTGCTTAATGAATAGACCGGCACAAGTTCCTCCACTTTAACCGTCTCGAAGTGAAGTGAACCCCCGGAAAATCCAAGTGAGTATAACCGACGTCTGCTCCAGGTACAGTGGGACCTTCCCTCCACCGTCACCTCGGTAGAACCCTAAAGATTATGGTCACTAAAGTTACCAATCACAACAATTACACCTGGGGGAACAGTCTAAACTCCGACAGCACGCAAGGGCAGAGTAACAAGCTCAATCCCCTTACCGGCTCCTTGACAATAATCCAAGGTTTACCGATAAGTGACCCCTGGCTCCTCGACAATGGTTAATCCGAGGTTTACCGTTTGTAATACGTACTGTCTGGCGTCGTTCCCAACGAGGGGGGAATGATCCCCTCACTGGTTCGGACACGAGCTCGTGCTTCTCCTTTAAGAGGAGCTTTCCCAGAGTGTAACTGAAACAATTGGATTTAATCTACTCAAGATAAACTATCTGTTTGGTTTTGTAGTCTTGGAGAGTTAAGTACTCACCTACTCCAAGACCCTAGCCTAAGCTATGTTGGTGTTTCAGAGCCCTAGAAAAATAAAAATTACTAGATTGATTTTAATTTAAGCGTTACTTTTAAGGTTGTTTCTTAAGTCAAAAGGTGATGGAAGTGAAACCAGTGGTGTGTTGACTCGACTCGAAACCACTACAAAATGCACCTAGGATGATTTACCCACTACTTTACTTTTTCGATGAATTGCTTAACTAAAAAGTTGAGAGAATGCAATCTTTATAAAAGCAACTTCTTAATTGAAGACAATCAAAGAAACAATTCGTTTGTCTTTTCCAAGCATAAAAACATGACCGCTCTTTACATGCACGAAAAAACTCTTTTCCTCTTTCAAAAACAAAAAGCTACTTGAAACAAGACTTTTAAAGAAGATGTTTTTGTATTTTTCTTTTAATAAAGCAAATAAATCTAATATAACCAAAAATCAATCTTAACAACTATTAAAATCTATGAAAATTCACTCATAAGCAAACTAAAAGGTAAATTTACTCTAAGCAATCTTAACGAGGCCAAAACCAACAATGATTATTCTAAGGTGTTTTACTTGATCACAATCAAATCAAGGACTAGCTTATTGCAGAACCAAAAACTAGTCAAAACAAAACTCTAATCTTTTTGTTCTTTTGTAAAATGGAAATCAACACTTTATAAACAAGTAATTCGAAATTTGACCCAAAACAACTTAAATGGCAAGCTGCTCACACAAGGAGACTTTACGACAGGCCCGACTTCTAAGAAGGCTGACTAACCAGAGAGATCTAAGGCTGGACAACTTTCTACCGTCAAAGTCACTACAGGACCTATCCAAAAATCAAACCCTAGGCCTAAACTTCGTTGAAATCCACTAAAACACTCAAAGCTCACAAAACAAGTTCAGGTGAAAATTTTTGACAGGGTACTAAAGGATCTGGGCAGAAAACACTAAGAAAAATCAAAATCTAAAAGCAATTAAAGCAAAAAATGGAATTTTCCTAAATTTTACAGGAAGACGCAGGCAACCCGTTATAACAGGTGCGGGCCCGCTCTGTGCAAACGGCAACAGCGCGTCCAAAGACGCACTGTGCAGTACTCAGAGGGTGCGTCCTTCTGGAAAAGTTAAGAAAAACCAAATCTAACTAAATCTAAAGCTAAGCCACCCAAATACTAATTCTCACAGTCAAAAACCAGAAAATAAAAATGATTTTCTCAGAGCAAAGTTCACACAAAGGAAAAGACTTTCTCATTAATGGATTCCCCAGTGGAGTCGCCAATTTGTCGTGGCGGAAAAAGTCGTTTGTGCGGACACAACTGACCTCCCTAGGAGTCTAAACTCTCTAGCGACAAACAAGACAAAATGGAGTGATCTTTCTCTAAATATACCTTTTAAAACATGAAAACTACAAGTGTTTAGGCTTACCTTATTCCAAAACGCTGTTGTTGTAGTCCGTCCTTGCCGATCCGGATGAGCTCCTCCTTCAAGTCAATTCCTGCAACCACAAACAATCAAACAATTACCAAGCACTTGCATTTCATATAATAAAACATATATTCAACATGCAGACCAAGGAACACATGAAATAACTCATTAACACAAGCTATTGAGAAAAATAAACCAGTTTGTATTAATAACGAAACAAAGAAACTCTTACAACCTGGCCTTGGTGTTGTGCAAGTTCCTCCCAGGGTCCATCAAGGGTTTTCCTCTACTTTGACAAAGCTCACCCACTTCCAAGTAGAATCAAGCAAAGACAATCTCTCCTCACAAGGTTCTAAATGGGAGTCCTAATTCCTGCAGCATTTACCCAAAGAAAATGTATAGCTCCAACCTCCCCTCCCTCTGGCTCAATGTCTTTATTTATAGTGCTGTAAAGAGGTTATTCAGGTCCACCATCAATGGGATAATCCCCCTCTTTGGGTGGGATAGCTCCCTTATTGATGGGATAAGTTCCTCCTTAATAGGGATACATGAACCAACTGGAGGCGCATCCATTTCATCAAACCGACCTCTAGAAAGTTCTAGAAGTAACCACAAGTAACTTTTTTAAGATGAAACTCGCGCATTTTGCCTTTTACAGAAGGACGCACCTGTCCCTTAACATACAGAGCGTCCAAGGACGCAGCTTTTGTGAACATTGTGAGCGTCCCCGCAGGTAAGGCTAGAGAGAACCTGCGACCCCAGAGATAAACACATTTTTTACAAGACTTTCTCTCTTCTTTGAGTTTGAGATGGATAGCAGAGGCATAAGACTTGCCTAAGAGGGTAGCATGACTGTTGATTTGAGCCATACTAACTGTAAGTAGTCATGGTGACATTTTTTAGTGTAACAGAGACCCCATTTCACGCTCCTATCCTAGTGGTAGTATTTAAACCCAAGGCTTAATCGGGGTGCGGCACCGCCGTACTTTTTCCTTTTTACCAATTACTTGAGTACACAGTGTACGCCTAGGTCAACAACTGGGCAATTTTCCTGTAAGTGTTCTTAACAATGCAACGAATATAACTTACCATAAATTGTATCTTCTTTCAATTTCTTTAAACTGTCGTGTCATGTGGTCGGGCTACACTGGCCCATGGCCTGCACGAACAGACTCTCAACTGAAATGCGAACCTGTCCGCCTGTCTTTTCCCTTCCGACGGGCCCAATCTCATGCGTCGGTGCGGTCCATATTAGGGTGCATGGCCCGCATGCAGTGCGGCTTGCCTGCCGGTTTGTAAACCCGCCTGCTCTGCCTGTCCGCGCTACCAAGCCTGACCCGCCCTCTGTAATCTGCCCGCCGATGCGGCCTCTTACCCGCGTTGTTCTCTTCCTTCTCCTATGTTTTGCCAACTCCTTCCTTCGCACTTGTTCTGCGATGTGGAAGTATGAGTTCGATGTCCCTTCATCAAACACCATCCTCTTACTTATACGCATCCTTTCGCCC
Organism: Pinus tabuliformis; assembly: GCA_031772625.1. Taxonomy (NCBI): domain Eukaryota; kingdom Viridiplantae; phylum Streptophyta; class Pinopsida; order Pinales; family Pinaceae; genus Pinus; species Pinus tabuliformis. Next base: position 142,762,166 of record CM062809.1, read on the forward strand.
AAGGGCCATGTCTCTCGAGGATAACAAGGGTCGGCTCCATCAACATGCATGCCCGGCTGACCTGCCCCATAACCTCGACACGCCCCATTCCAACGAACCACCGCGTCCCTTCGTGTGCACCGTCACACCCATGGGTCGGCTCCAACACCTCGCCGATTACACCCGTCGCCGCACGTCACACACCTGCCTGCATCTTGACTCGTCTGCACATGGTCACCTCTTTCATCCAGGCACGCAACAAGGGTCACCCGCGCGCCTTCCGTCGGTGGCTCACCCATCGTGCAGGTATCAAGGGGCGAGCGACATGGGAACCCCGCATTTCACGCCCCCAGGCCTACAGTACTCTTCCAGCCGTACTTGGCGAGGTGCGGCGCCACTGAACACTTTCTTTTCACCAATACTTATGTTCATGGACTATGCCTAACCATTAGTCTACTTAGTTTGTTTTTCATAACCAAGTATTATTATGTTTCCTTTATGCCAATGAACACCCATACACATTCATTATCATCAGCAATTATACATGAAGAACACAATTTCACAGTGTAAAGGGAGGGGCAACTCCCTGAACAATGAGTCTGCCCGAATACAATATATTATTCAACCCTACAATGTTTACAAGGCTTTACAAGTATACTTGGGAAACACCAAGTTTCATACTTAGCCAATTTTACAAATAGGCAACACCTCCGTGTGCCAACCGAGTTCCTTGCCCAAGCTGGGTGGGCGCGCCCTCACACGAGCTGCCAACCGTACTCGTCGACCGAACCTCGTTTACTGCTTCACGACGGGCGGGCGACCTCACCCGAGTCACCCAGCATTTCCTGTTGCACGACGGGCGGGCGACTTACTCGAGTCACCCGAGACACCTCCGCATTTCTTCTTCCACGACGGGCAGGAGACCTACCTAAGACACCCCGTGTCACACTGAACGGCGGGTGCCTTCCCTACCCGTGCCCTCAGCCGATAACCAAACCATGTACATATCGTGTGTGCTTGCCCAAGAGCGGGTGCATATATGTCCGCGCCTCTTTTGCGACCTGCTCCACTACTTCGCACTTTTTTCTTGATCACCGAATGCTCATGTTCGAATGTCCATCTTTGAATGAATGCCAAATGCTCCAACGCCTTGCCATATTTATACGAGCGTTTGCGCGAGTCGCTGCCTAGGCCGACTCGACCACTGCGTGCCAAAACGCCCTTACACGTTGCAAACTTGCCATCCAATTGCTGGTCGGCAAACAATCCTTCGTTCAAGTCGCCCCAGCATGTGATTCGGCCCGTGGGTTATGCCAAACGCTCCCACGCTATGAACTAGCCATCGCTCCACCTCTAATGCACATTATACTTATGTCCCTTCCCACATTTCGGTCATAGAGTTCGCACTTCGCACCAATGGGGAGAAACCGAACCGCAGGTCCTTACACCTTGTTTCCCAGACTTCGGTAGCAATGTTTGTTGTGACGTGAAATGGAAACCCAGTGTGTGTCCACTGACTTGGGTAGCAGTTTTCATTGCGCCGTGAAATGGACACCCCAAGTTCCTCGAACTTTGGTGGCTCTTCGTGGCCCAACGACATGGAAATCCTAAGTTCCACAGACTCTCGGGCGATTCAGGGTGTGCCACAACATGGAAACAGCAAGTTCCCCAGACTTGGGCAGCGGTTTCGAAACACCCTAAGTTCCCGAGACTTTCAAGTTGGTTTGCATCGTCATGGAAACCCCAAGTTCCCCACGTTTCCCTCGTGCCGTAAAATTCCGAAACCCATGGTTCCATCAAGGGCACGACATGAAAACCCCAAGCTTCCCAGGCTTGGGCGCCAGGGCGCGACATGGAAAACCCCGAGTCCCCGCAGGCTTGGGCGCCACCAGCTTCGGTTGTGGCGCGACATGGAAACCCCAAGTTTCCCCAGGCCTGGACACGGGGGTGGGACTTGGAAACCCCCAGTTTTCCCAGGCTTGGGCGCCACCAATTTCGGTCGTGGTGCGACTCGGAAACCCGAAGTTTCCCCAGGCTTGGGCGCCACCGGTTTCGGTGGGGGCGCGACATGGAAACCCCAAGTTTCCCCCGGCTTGGGCTCCGGGGCGCGACATAGAAA
>CM062809.1:142767672-142785172 GCA_031772625.1 Pinus tabuliformis
TGGAAAACCCCAAATTTCCCGCACTTGGGATGCTTTCGACAAGGCGGGACATGGAATCCCCGGGTACCCCACAATTTGGCGACCTTTGTCGTGGAGATAGGGACGGGGACTGTCGTGGCGGAAAAAATTCGTTTGTGCGGACACAACTGACCTCCCTAGGAGTCTAAACTCTCTAGCGACAAACAGACAAAAAATGGAGTGATCTTTCTCTAAATTTAACCTTTTAAAACATGAAACTACAAGTGTTTAGGCTTACCTTATCCAAAACTGTTGTTGTAGTCGTGCTTGCTCGATCCGGATGAGCTCCTCTTCATGTCAATTCCTGCAACCACAAACAATCAAACAATTACCAAGCACTTGCATTTCATATATAATAAAAACGTATATTCAACATGCAGACCAAGGAACACATGAAATAACTCATTAACACAAGCTATTGAGAAAATATACCACCAGTTTGTATTAATAACGAAAAAAGAAACTCTTACAACCTAGCCTTGGTGTTGTGAAAGTTCCTCCCAGGGTCCATCAAGGGTTTTCCTCTACTTTGACAAATCTCACCCACTTCCAAGTAGAATCATGCAAAGACAATCTCTCCTCACAAGGTTCTAAATGGGAGTCCTAATTCCTGCAGCATTTACCCAAAGAAAATGTATAGCTCCAACTCCCCTCCCTCTGGCTCAATGTCTTTATTTATAGTGCTGTAAAGAGGTTATTCAGGTCCCACCATCAATGGGATATTCCCCCTCTTTGGGTGGGATAGCTCCCTTATTGATGGGATAAGTTCCTCCTTAATAGGGATACATGAACCAACTGGAGGCGCATCCATTTCATCAAACCAACCTCTAGAAATGTTCTAGAAGTAACCACAAGTAACTTTTTTTAAGATGAACTTGCGCATTTTTCCTTTTACAGAAGGACGCACCTGTCCCTTAACATTACAGAGCGTCCAAGGACGCAGCTTTTGTGAACATTGTGAGCGTCCCCGCAGGTAAGGCTAGAGAGAACCTGCGACAGATAAACACATTTTTTACAAGACTTACTCTCTTCTTTGAGTTTGAGATGGATAGCAGAGGCATAAGACTTGCCTAAGAGGTTAGTATGACTGTTGATTTGAGCCATACTAACTGTAAGTAGTCATGGTGACATTTTTTAGTGTAACAGATTGCCCCCTAAAGTGCGAAGCCTGGAATAGATTTAGGGTTTTGTAATTCTAGGAAGGGGTGAAGCGCTTTATCATTTCAAGGATTGTCTTGTGGATGACCTGGTTGGAACCTGCAATTTTCAACACAAAATACATGTATAAGATTATATCATCACTGAGGTAGGCATTCCCATACTCAGATTCAAACTTTACTAATGGACTAACTATTCTGATACAGGAATGATCTTGCAGTACATCATTTTTTTAGACTTTTGTAGACACAGTATGGACGCAGCCATCTGTTTATGATTAGTCTACATAGATAATGAATACAAAACTCCTCGTAGCCTGGATGGTAGAAACTAGATCCAGGGTCTTCACTTCTACTTCCCGAATTGGTACGATTCTAGCCATGTGATTAAATGATTTGATGTCGAACATGTTAGAAACCACTTGATTACCTGTCGATGATGTAAACTGTTAACAAGCGTGAGAGAGACACCAGTAATGTCAATGGTTCTCAAAGTACCAAGCACAACCCGTGAAATGTGAATAGATGTTTTGATGTCGAACACTTCACGGAATCCTTTGATCGAAAGTCAATGATGTAAACTGACGTCAAAGGCGAGAAACCTGCCATTGATGCATGCAGACTTCAAGGTACTGTCGATCTTAAGTCATCTTTCTAGATAATGTGTCGATGTCGATAGAAAGCGACCGTTGCAGGCAAGCCTGCAACACGAAATCATTGTTCAAGTTGAAGAAATGTTGCTGTAAGGACTGACTCAGGGATGGTCAAATGGATGACAAGTATTTTGCAGATGAAAGTTTTGCTTGCAGACCTCTTGAACACATAACGACACGACAGATGGCTTGGTGACGAATAACTCAAAGTTAATCCCCGGAACCCGGTTAAAGACTTTCAAAGTGGTTTGGTCAACTGTGAGGTAAAAGATTTCCCAACCCAGGTGAATGAAAAGTGTCGTGTTCAAGAGTGGTAATAAAGTTTCTTTTGAGACAAAAGGTAACAAACAGGTTCATTCTTCTCTCTTTTCCCCCACCATTTCTGGCAAGTACCTCTTTATTTTTAACAAGCTTGAGGAGGATAACATATGCTTGATTATAAGCTCATCCTTCGGACGAGGTCCAACCTAGTTTAAATTCGAACCCTAGGAAGGAGTGGTTCGTTCCTGTTTGTAATTGAATAGGTCCTTTACTGTAAAAGTTTAACGAGCCCAGTATAGGAGAAACTCGGCGTTTTTCATTTTTAGAGAGTCTGAAAAAACAAAAGGAGACTCCACGTTGAACTTTTTCGTATATTTGTGTCCCTCAAGCCAAAAAAGTATAAAATAATACCTGGGGAACCGCTTGATCTTGCGACCAAGGAGTACTTTCATAATAGTGTCGTTGACCTGGAAAAGTAAGAAGCGATCAAGGACACGTCGTTTTATTTCCTTATCGAGTTTGAACGACAAAAACCCGGCAATCTTTTCCTGATTTTGTGGTCAGAAAAGAGCTAAAAGGGGACCGTCTTTTAATTCCATTTTAACGAGTGTAAAAGAAATGCTCGATGATCTTTTCATGTTTTAGGAGTCAGAAAAGGGCTTAAAAGATGTCTCTGATATTTTTATTGTGAAAAATGACAATTTCCTTCGAAATCCCTTTGTCCTGCACAAAAGCAACACATTACTCATACCTGTTTAAAATAGGCAAAATATACATCGAAAAATATCTTTTCATGGTAAAAAATGAACTAATTCATCCAAAAAATCTATAAAAAGACCTTTTACCATGTCATTTTTACCGTTTGACTGTTGAGGTTGAAAAAGGAGCTTTTGACAAGAACTTCCCGTGGTCGCTGCGGAAAATCCGACCGTCGGAATCGAACGCCGTCTAATCCAGGTATTTTACACATCCTACTCTACATTTCTATCCGTTTAGAATTAATTTTTAGGTCTTAGTTTCATTTTTTGGGGGGTGGTTTGGTTTTGGAATGCGCCTCTAAGCGGACGCGGGTGCCCTTCAGGTGACCCGCGTCCCTGACTTTTTCTATACAGGAAAACGGGTCGGAAGACGCAGCCCGCCTTCAGGGCATCTGCGTCCGGGCACCCTGTGCTGTAAAGTCGGGGTGCGTCTTCCGAGAAACGCGCATTTCAAAACCCCAACCCCCTCAAAAAAACTATCTAAAATTCCCAAATCAATTTCTAATGACTATTTCTGATGTGCAGGGCATTAATCCATGTTAGATTGGAGAGAAAGAGAGCATGTAGAGGATGATGAAGCTGCAATAATCATCAACCTTCCCTGGATTCCCTAAGAGCATGTGGATTATACAAATATTGGACCATACCGGGCATGAGGGGCCAGGTAAGATTCTTGGAATGGCTGGTTGAGCGATGGAACGTTCAAGAACAATGCTTTTACATAGGAGGGCACCAGCTCGAGATAGAGCCCTCGGATGTATACTTTCTCACTGGCTTGCGAACAGAGGTGAGCAACTGAGTCTTGCGGGGACTAGGCCGGGTGGGTGGCCATCCCTTGATAGTCTCCGCGACGATGTGGTGCACACCTGGGGCTCACCATTCAAAGGCATAGAGATAAAACACATCACTCTGCCTGAACTCAAAGTCATAAGCGTTCACGGTTCCAGAATTTGCGGCACGGCCGCTTTACACATTGCTTCCGGATCCCAAATGCGGATGGCAATTGACTATTACCAAGGCACCATTTTCAACTGGTATGAAGCTGTGTCGGCTCATATGAAGATAGCCAAATGACCAAGGCAAAGAACGGACGACTAAAGACTTTTGGATATGGGCCTCTAGTCGTGAGCTTTGCCTTGGAGAGAGTTCCAATGCTGATCCCTCAGCAACTCACTGTTGATATCTTGGGTCTCAAGAGCCAAAGCTGATACGATGGGTTGTGGTGATGGCCCGGCATCCTGACGAGGGTGCGACAGTGGTTCGATTCTCAGATAGTTACTTTCACTGGTTAGAGGACCAGGTTTTTTCGATACAGGACTTTCCGTATGCCGGTGTGGATTTTAGAGGTGATCCGGACATGGTTCTTCCACCGGAGGAGAACAATGGGATGACAGAGGTACTTTTATTTTCACAAGTTCTCTAATTATGTATTTTTTTATTTTTCATATATATCGTCTGAAAACTAACAGTTAAAAATTTTCAAAATGCAGATGTTGGTCCACAGCGTCCAGCCAACCTCGGCCTTTTGATAGACTACATCCAGCTGCACGGGTACGGCCCCACAGGACGCGGCGCTGCAGATGTACTAGCTGAGTTGGAGCATGATCTAGAGCGTCTCACGGCAGATATACCTGAGACTACTATGGATGACATTCCTACCCGGCTTCAGCGCTTCGTAGTCGCGGTCCCTGGACCGTTTAGGAGATTTTTGCGTAAGGTAGCCCGCGCAGTGGTGTCATACAGAGAGCACCACCAGTGATTGACTAGTCACTTTTTTGTAGTCACATGTGACATTTTGACTTTTTGTACTATCATTTTGCCGATCATAAGGTGTTTCAACCTATGATCGAAGACGATGTATATATTTTTTGACACACTTCTATCTATATATATCACTATTACCGGCTTATCTTGTTTAACATATATGATGAAATGTTTCTTAAATTTACTTGCATGATTATCGTAAATGTCTGTCCAACATTCGAGAAGCAATTGCATCTACTAATGTATTCAAAGACCTTGGAATATGTTGATATTCAATGTAATCAAATTCACGTTCCAAGAGACGCACTCTCAAAAACAACCTTAATAACACAGGATTCCTAATGGCATAAACTCTATTAAGCTGTTAATACAACAAGTTCAGAATCTAACCTCACTATCAAACGTCGAATTCCAAATGAAATAGATTCGGATAATAATTCAATCACTGCATTGTATTCTGCAATGTTGTTCATTGTTTGACCGAGGCTTACCCCATGCATAGAAACTAACTCGTCAGAGGGCGAATAGATAACCCAAGCTGCGGAAGAGATGTTCCGTGTACTATGACAAGCACCATCAGCAAATCCAATGTATGTTTGGAGAGGCGTCGACATCTGCAATATCAAGAGTAAAACCAAGATAAGCCAGAATAACGACGAAAAACCACACTCTCTAAGCTAAGCACACTGACTAAACTAACACACTTGCTAGCTAGAAAGAAAATCTAACCTATCTAAAATTTCTCCATACCCATCATTTAAGCATAATACCTCTTTAGGTAAAGTCCATTTCTGGGTTTACCCAAAGAGTCCCCATCAAAGTCAACTAGCTCATAAGCCCCTTTTGCTAGCTTTCGCTTTACAATGTAGGGCCCATGCCACATGGGAACGAATTTTCCAGCACCTAGCTTATCGTTAGCTTGATCATATAATAGTACTAGGTCTCCTTCCGAAAAACTTCAAGGGGTTACATTTTTATCATACTGAGCTTTCATTCGTTTCGCGTGAGTCTCGATTGCCAATGTAGCGTCACGTCGAGTCTCATCTAATTTAGCCAAGTATAATAAACGTTTCTCCTCTTCGGAAGTAGCTGGAAGTAATTCGACAGCCATTTGAAGTGATGGGATTTCGCATTCAATGGGTAACACAACTTCTAAGCCATAAACTAGCTGGAAAGGAGTGAACCCTGTTGAATTTTTCACTGAGGTTCGGTATGCCCATAGCGCTGAAAATAACATGTTGTGCCAATTCGACCGATGAACACCAATGGTTCGTCGGATCATGATAACTAGAACTTTGTTGATAGACTCAACCAAACCGTTGGCTTGCGGATAATAAGGAGTAGAGCTATCGTGGCGCAAACCAAGCTGGCTTGTAAGCTCAGTCATCATGACGTTTCGAAAATGGCTCCCATGGTCAGTAATGATTGCTTGTGGGACACCAAACCTAGTTATGATATGATTGAATACGAAAACTGCAGCTGTTTTGCCGCTTGCGTCGAATGTAGGCATCGCCTCGGCCCACTTAGTAAAATAATCAACCGCAAGGATGATATACGCATGCCCCCCGGCCGAGTGAGGGTTACAAGTAATAAAGTCGATACCCCATTTGGCGAATGGACCAACGACAATTATAGGGTGGAGAGGAGCAGGTGGAGCGCGCATCTTGCGATCAAACACTTGACAGTTGTGGCACTTCCTGACTGCAATGATACAATCCTTAAACATAGACGGCCAGAAATAGCCAGCGCGCAACACCTTCTGAGCTGTGGCATACCCAGACATATGACCGCCACATGCTCCAGAGTGACAATCATTCAAAACTCTCTCAGCCTCTTCGTGAGTTAAACAACGTCGAAAAACTAAGTCTGCCCCCCGGTGATAAAGTGTATCTCCAATAATTTTGTATGGCTGGGATTGAAACCGAATTTTTCGACGTTCCGCTTTGGAAGCTTCAGGCCGAAAGGTTTGGGTTTGGAGATAAATGATTATATCCCCGTACCACGGATCTACAGTACTGATAAGAAACAAAGATTCGTCCGCAATGGACTCCTCTGCCACAGTCTCTGTGTCAGCACTCGGGAAATCACACATCAATTTCGCAAAAACTAAGGATTTCTTAGACTTGGACTTCTCGAACTCCAAGTCGAACTCTTGCAGGATGACAATCCATTTAGAGTACTTGCCCCCTAGCAGTTGTTTTGTCAAAATATAAATCATAGGGTTGCAATCCGAAATAACTGTAGTTTTGCGGAGAAGAATGTAGTGACGGAAACGCTGGACAGCTTGAACGGCTGCCAGGGCCAATTTCTCCACATGCGAATATTTTAGCTCAGTGGGATTCAAGGTCCTACTAAGATAATATATCACATGCTCCGCTCCGAATTCATCTTCTTGAACTAACACCATTCCAATGGTGGAATGCGAAGCTGCGAGGTATAAGAAGTAGTCCTGGTTGTAGTTGGGAGGATGCAACAACGGTGCATGGGTCAACGCGTGTTTAAGTGCATCAAAAGATTGTTGGGCAATCTCGTCCCAAAAGAATTGTGCATTCTGTTTCAACAACCGTGTAAAACCTTTAGTGACCTCGGCGTAGTTTGGGATGAATCGGCGTAAAAAGTTCGCTTTCCCTTGCAAACTTTGGAGTTGGCGCAAACTCGAAGGAGGAGGCAATTTGATGATAGCCTCGACTTTCGAGGGATCGACGCGAATGCCGGCTTTTGAAACAACAAATCCCAGCAATCGACCTGTTTCTATACAGAAAACACACTTGTGGGGATTCAACCGAATTCGATAATGCCTACACCTCATAAAGATTGCTCGTAGGTGGACAAGGTGATCAGCTCGATGTAAAGAATGAGCAGGCAAATCATCGAGATAGGGTTGCACAATGTGCTTGATGTCATGAAATGCATAAGACATCGCCCGTTGAAAAGTAGCCCCGGCATTCTTAAGCCCAAAAGGTAATTTGCAATAAGCAAATGTCCCCCATGGACAAATGAATGCCATTTTTGGTTGGTCGGCAGGTAGAATATTGATTTGATTATAGCCCGAGAAACCATCCATGAAGGAAAACATTTCACTTCCGGCACAATCATCAATAATTTGATCGATATAAGGCGTAGGATAGTTGTCTTTTGGACAAGCTCGATTTATATCCCTATAGTCGATACAGATTCTTATTGTTCCTTGTTTCTTATTGACTGGAACAATATTCGATACCCAATCCGTTAACGGGATCGGATAAATGAAACCTGCTTTCAACAGCTTTTCGACTTCTGCTTTAATCGCAGCCGCTTTTCGAGGGTGAATTTGACGCAACCGTTGCCGGACGGGTTTAGCATCCGGGTAGGTCTTTATTTCATGAACAACAATGGCAGGATCAATTCCCGGCATTTCCTCGTAAGACCAGGCAAACACGTCGCGGAATTCTTGGAATAGGGCCTTGTAAGTTTGGATTTCTTCTTCAGTACATGCGGCACCTATATGAATGTTTTCCTCGATTCCGGGCTTCACTGAAATATCAATGGGAATAGTACGAGAAATATTCCCTAAATTCAACTCTGAATCAGAATGTTTCGTTGGATCCTGAGCGTCTTTGACATATTCAGCGGTAAAGATAGATGAAAAATCATTTTCAAATGCATCATCCTTAGGTAAAAACGAAGATCTGTGATGGAGATCCTCCCATGGTAGATCATCTACACTTAGGATTTCGCGAAGTTGTTCGTCAGATGACACGACTTCGGGAAACGTTATCCGTTCTAAGGGTGAGGTGAAAAGTGACTCTTCACTGACCACATTCATTTGGTCGACTTCGGTTGAATGAAAGTCGGTAAAAGACATGAGAGCTTCATAAGCAATTTCATATGGACTCAAAGGCATAGCATTACCGAGTGAGTCTATCTCAGAGTCAGATGGGACGAACCAAGGATCATCATAAATAATGTTTTCTGATGTAATCATATGAATGGTTGCAAACGAAGGATCTGCGCTGAGTGGAGGGAGAGGAAAAGTTCCCAGTAAACCGGAATCCTTAACTAAACCTACACCAACGTCCCTATAAGGGATTGTCGTCTTACCAACATGCTGGATACTCTCTGAAGAGGCTGGGTCGGATGAAAAGTATGTCAGCTGATCAATAGTCACGATCTTACCGTTATGTGGAAACTTAATTACTCTGAAGACCGATGAAACGACCGCTGTCATAGCATATGACCAACTTCGACCCAAAAGAAGGTTGTAGTCTAGAGGGGCATCAACCACTTCCACATCCAGACTAACGGTTTTACCTTCAACCCCTATAGGCAATTCTTGTAGAATACCAAACGGACGGAACCCACGGCCATCAAAGGCCTTAAGGATGGTGGGGGATTGGTTCAACGAAGGAGAACCAAGCGATCTCCAACATTGAATCGACATAATACATGTAGAAGCTCCCTCATCAATCACAGTCCGATGAATAGGCCTGTTTTTGACTATCACTGGAATTTGGAAAGCCATTTGATGGGGGAGACGTGGCGTACTATTTTCTAGATCAAAGATCATTAGGTTTGGGTCCTGAACATCGACAGCTCCGATAGCCGACAAAAGCAATTTCCGTTGTGCTGGGCATGATTGCAGCACTTCGAGTGCCGACATTGCTGAAGGTGAAACAGCTAAGTCCTCAACAATGTTGTAATTCTGGGCTGCTCTCGCATGTGGATTGAAAGCAGACCTTCGAAGTACACCCTTGGCGGGCGGCTTAATCACTAAGTCTGGGTTAGGTTTTTCGATCTGTAGTGGATCGGAACCAGGAGCTGAGGTTGATGGGTTAGAGTGAGAAGATTCTGCTTCCTTGCCATCAACAGGAGCCTTACTACCATAATCTTGCGATCGAGTCGCAATCCTCACATGAGACATCATCAAAATGGGTTCTTCACTGGCATTCGAAGAAGAACCTATCATCTTATTCTCCTGCTCTGGAAATGGATTCTTTAACACAGCAGGAGTGGGAGAACCTTTGACTATTTTTACAACCTCGGCCCGATGAGGGCAATCTCTCGTAAAATGATCCTCTTCACAAATAAGACAAGGATATCGAGGTTTGCGTTTTTCGTCATTGGTTTCCGACTTTTCAGTTTTCTCCTTTGGAGCCTTGTCTGCTTTAGCCTTCTTCTTTCCTTTCTTCTTTCCACCGTTTTTTGGTTTGGCCGTAGATGACTCTACAGCGTGAATGTCGGCGGTGAGTTCAGGAGAAGACTCTCCTGTCGGAGAATCAGGCAAAGTGATAATTGGAGTAGTTGAAGCCTTGGAAGACTTCTTCTTGCTCTTCGTAGTCACGATACCAATCATACCATCAGCGGCATGAGATCCCGAAGGAGCAGCAGCGATTTGATTCGACTTTGGAAGATCCGGAATCTTCTCGTGTAACGTACCCGACTGAGTGTAAACTAAGTCAAGGTATTGTGCCTGAGCAATGACTTGCTCCTCAGTAACTACTCCGGCCTTAGCTACATCTTCAGTAATCTTCGGTAATAATGATTTGACAAACCATTCAGCTAAGATTTGGTCCGGGATAAAAACTTTCACTAATCTCCTTCGACGTCTCCACTCATGAATGTGATCAGAAATATACGTGGACATCGATTGTTTTAGTGAAGTTAATAACTCCGTGCCGTTATCGTATCTGACCGGCAACTGAAAGTGAGTTAAGAACGAGGTAGCTAACTGGCTAAAGTTGTAAAAAGAGGCCCGTGGTAACTCAATGTACCACTTGGCCGCGAGACCAATGAGTGTACGCTGGAAAAGACGTAAGCGGATGGAATCATCTGAGATAGAATTCGAAGCACACCAGAGGTGGTAAGTCATCACATGATTGGATGGATCCTCTCCAGACTTACCTTCGAACTTGGGTATATCGCTGGGCAACTTATTTGGCATTGGCGGCCAGAACTGAAGATATTGAATTGGATCGTTCGTTAGGCGCGTCAAGTCGGGTAAATCCAAAGTTGCAATAAACGGTAACTGCCGGTTAGGATCTCTAAAACTCTGGGTCACAATACCAGCCCCAGGAGGAGGATATCCAGGATAACTAGGAACAGGAGTCGCATTTGGGATATTATATCCTCCTGGAAAACCAGGATTAACCGGACCGTACTGGGGTTGTTGAGGTTGTTGATAAGTGTACCCAGGATACGGTTGATACTGGTAAACAGGTTGTTGGACAGCTTGCCCATGTTGGTACTGTCCCTGGTACGGAGGTTGAACAAATTGAGGTTGAGTAGTGACAACCGTACTTATACCAGGCTGACCTACAAGCATCTGGACCGTGGTTTGAATCGTAGATCCAGACAACGGTAAAGATGTCTGAGGTGTGGTAACAGGGACAGTAGAAACTGGAGCTGTCGATACTCCAGAAGTAAGTATGGTAGATGTAGCGGTAGTTGCAGCAGCCGTTTGAGATGGAGTACTAGGTGCAATTGACGGCTGAGTAACTACCGAAGCTACAGAAGTTTGAACATTTGGCTGGACAGGTTGCGGTTGCTGGGTTGGACCAAAAACTACGGGTTTTCCAGCTTGAGGAATCATCTGTACACTTGGCTGCAACACCTGTTGACCCTGTGATGGATCCCACACTAACATTCCAGGGTACTGACCCGTAACAGGTTGAGGATACTGAGATCCATAACCAGATTGAGGGTAGGATTGATAATTGTAAGGTGCAGTTCCCATACTCGGAACATATGACTGACCTTGAGGCGGTTGATAACCTTGACTTGAGTATTGACCTTGAGGTTGATAACCTTGAGGTAAATACTGATACTGGGGTTGACCTTGACCTTGAGGTTGGTACCCTTGAGGTTGATAACCTTGGGGTTGATACCCTTGAGGTTGCCATCCTTGGGGTTGCCATCCTTGAGGTTGATATTGATACTGAGGTTGACCTTGGGGTACATATTGAGGCTGAGGTTGACCTTGAGGCACGTATTGCACCATAGGTACATACTGACTTTGAGGTTGCCCCCCAGACACGATTTGTGTACCTTGAGGTTGCCCCCCAGGCGTTAACTGCGGTTGCCCCCCAGGCGGTAATTGGCCACCTTGAGGTTGGGAAACGGGAACTGAACCTGACATCATGTAAATGTCTCCTACACCCAATGGTATATTACCACTGTTTCCAGCAAATAACCCATGATCAACGGGTTGAGGAGATGCCCCCGAAAAGGTACCAGAAAGTGACTGATACCCAGTGGGAACAGAAGGACCGCCGTGTAAAAAAGATTCAGAACTTTGAGTAAACACGGACGACTGACCAGACATATTTACAGGAGTATAAATACCTCCAGGTGGAAAAGGAGTACGAGGTGTAGAAAAACCTACTGAGTTGTCTAAAAAATTGGTTAACGCAAGGTACCAAGAAGTACTTCTAGGAGGACTGTAAAAGATGGATTCACGCTCCCTTAGATCAATAGTAAGTTGACCTTCAAGGTGAGAGACACCTATATCTTCTTCTGGAGCAAGTTCTTCTATAGCAATCAAACTAGAAGGTAGATTTTCGGTGATAATTCTTTCTATTCTCGGTGAATCAGGGACACTAGAAATTGGAGTAACAGGTTCGGAAATTTCAGGTTCTTCGCCTGTTTCACTGGCAGATGAAAAACTACCAGCAAGCTCGGAAACTGTAACAGTTTCAGGATTGTAACCTGTTTCTAAACTTTGGTAATCTGGATGGACTACCAAGGAAGATTCTCCTTCTTCAGGTGAACCTACTCTACTGTCACTAGGAGGAGTTACAAGGACCTTTAACCCTTCGTACTGACCCGAAATGTCTTCAGGAGATTCACCCCGCGATTTACGGAGTTTTCTTAACAAATCTATTCCGGTAACAATCTCAGGAGACTTGCCCCGAAGTCGACGGGACTGTCTCGGTAATTCCGCCACAATTAAAGATTTTTAACTACAACACACGAAAACAAAGTAAAAATTTCAAATCAAACCACCTAAAGTCTTCTAAAGAAGCAAACAAATTTGAAGCACACGCCTAAAGAATCTAGAGCGTCAAACCAAACACAAACAGTAGTCTTCCGGACCAAAAGCGCTAGTTGGTGATTAGGCCCAACCTCGCAGGATTCAGTACAGAAATGGCGGGTGGAACAGTTACCCCGGCAACCTGCTTAATGAATAGACCGGCACAAGTTCCTCCACTTTAACCGTCTCGAAGTGAAGTGAACCCCCCGGAAAATCCAAGTGAGTATAACCGACGTCTGCTCCAGGTATAGTGGGACCTTCCCTCCACCGTCACCTCGGTAGAACCCTAAAGATTATGGTCACTAAAGTTACCAATCACAACAATTACACCTGGGGGAACAGTCTAAACTCCGACAGCACGCAAGGGCAGAGTAACAAGCTCAATCCCCTTACCGCCTCCTTGACAATAATCCAAGGTTTACCGATAAGTGACCCCTGGCTCCTCGACAATGGTTAATCTGAGGTTTACCGTTTGTAATACGTACTGTCTGGCGTCGTTCCCAACGAGGGGGGAATGATCCCCTCACTGGTTCGAACACGAGCTCGTGCTTCTCCTTTAAGAGGAGCTTTCCCAGAGTGTAACTGAAACAATTGGATTTAATCTACTCAAGATAAACTATCTGTTTGGTTTTGTAGTCTTGGAGAGTTAAGTACTCACCTACTCCAAGACCCTAGCCTAAGCTATGTTGGTGTTTCAGAGCCCTAGAAAAATAAAAATTACTAGATTGATTTTAGTTTAAGCGTTACTTTTAAGGTTGTTTCTTAAGTCAAAAGGTGATGGAAGTGAAACCATTGGTGTGTTGACTCGACTCGAAACCACTACAAAATGCACCTAGGATGATTTACCCACTACTTTACCTTTTCGATGAATTGCTTAACTAAAAAGTTGAGAGAATGCAATCTTTATAAAAGCAACTTCTTAATTGAAGACAATCAAAGAAACAATTCGTTTGTCTTTTCCAAGCATAAAAACATGACCGCTCTTTACATGCACGAAAAAACTCTTTTCCTCTTTCAAAAACAAAAAGCTACTTGAAACAAGACTTTTAAAGAAGATGTTTTTGTATTTTTCTTTTAATAAAGCAAATAAATCTAATATAACCAAAAATCAATCTTAACAACTATTAAAATCTACGAAAATTCACTCATAAGCAAACTAAAAGGTAAATTTACTCTAAGCAATCTTAACGAGGCCAAAACCAACAATGATTATTCTAAGGTGTTTTACTTGATCACAATCAAATCAAGGACTAGCTTATTGCAGAACCAAAAACTAGTCAAAACAAAACTCTAATCTTTTTGTTCTTTTGTAAAATGGAAATCAACACTTTATAAACAAGTAATTCGAAATTTGACCCAAAACAACTTAAATGGCAAGCTGCTCACACAAGGAGACTTTACGACAGGCCCGACTTCTAAGAAGGCTGACTAACCAGAGAGATCTAAGGCTGGACAACTTTCTACCGTCAAAGTCACTACAGGACCTATCCAAAAATCAAACCCTAGGCCTAAACTTCGTTGAAATCCACTAAAACACTCAAAGCTCACAAAACAAGTTCAGGTGAAAATTTTTGACAGGGTACTAAAGGATCTGGGCAGAAAACACTAAGAAAAATCAAAATCTAAAAGCAATTAAAGCAAAAAATGGAATTTTCCTAAATTTTACAGGAAGACGCAGGCAACCCGTTATAACAGGTGCGGGCCCGCTCTGTGCAAACGGCAACAGCGCGTCCAAAGACGCACTGTGCAGTACTCAGAGGGTGCGTCCTTCTGGAAAAGTTAAGAAAAACCAAATCTAACTAAATCTAAAGCTAAGCCACCCAAATACTAATTCTCACAGTCAAAAACCAGAAAATAAAAATGATTTTCTCAGAGCAAAGTTCACACAAAGGAAAAGACTTTCTCATTAATGGATTCCCCAGTGGAGTCGCCAATTTGTCGTGGCGGAAAAAAGTCGTTTGTGCAGACACAACTAACCTCCCTAGGAGTCTAAACTCTCTAGCGACAAACAAGACAAAATGGAGTGATCTTTCTCTAAATATACCTTTTAAAACATGAAAACTACAAGTGTTTAGGCTTACCTTATTCCAAAACGCTGTTGTTGTAGTCCGTCCTTGCCGATCCGGATGAGCTCCTCCTTCATGTCAATTCCTGCAACCACAAACAATCAAACAATTACCAAGCACTTGCATTTCATATAATAAAACGTATATTCAACATGCAGACCAAGGAACACATGAAATAACTCATTAACACAAGCTATTGAGAAAAATAAACCAGTTTGTATTAATAACGAAACAAAGAAACTCTTACAACCTGGCCTTGGTGTTGTGCAAGTTCCTCCCAGGGTCCATCAAGGGTTTTCCTCTACTTTGACAAAGCTCACCCACTTCCAAGTAGAATCAAGCAAAGACAATCTCTCCTCACAAGGTTCTAAATGGGAGTCCTAATTCCTGCAGCATTTACCCAAAGAAAATGTATAGCTCCAACCTCCCCTCCCTCTGGCTCAATGTCTTTATTTATAGTGCTGTAAAGAGGTTATTCAGGTCCACCATCAATGGGATAATCCCCCTCTTTGGGTGGGATAGCTCCCTTATTGATGGGATAAGTTCCTCCTTAATAGGGATACATGAACCAACTGGAGGCGCATCCATTTCATCAAACCGACCTCTAGAAAGTTCTAGAAGTAACCACAAGTAACTTTTTTAAGATGAAACTTGCGCATTTTGCCTTTTACAGAAGGACGCACCTGTCCCTTAACATACAGAGCGCCCAAGGACACAGCTTTTGTGAACATTGTGAGCATCCCCGCAGGTAAGGCTAGAGAGAACCTGCGACCCCAGAGATAAACACATTTTTTACAAGACTTTCTCTCTTCTTTGAGTTTGAGATGGATAGCAGAGGCATAAGACTTGCCTAAGAGGGTAGTATGACTGTTGATTTGAGCCATACTAACTGTAAGTAGTCATGGTGACATTTTTTAGTGTAACAGAGACCCCATTTCACGCTCCTATCCTAGTGGTAGTATTTAAACCAAGCATAATCGGGTGCGGCACCGCCGTACTTTTTCCTTTTACCAATACTTGAGTACACAGTCTACGCCTACTTCAACACTGGGTCAATTTTCCAGTAAGTGTTCTTAACAATGCAACGAAAATAACTTACCATAAATTTATCTTCTTCAATTATTCTTTCAACCTGTCGTGTCATGTGGTCGTGCTACACTGGCCCATGGCCTGCACGACACAACTCCACACCTGAACTGCGAACCTGTCCGCCTGACTTTCCCTTCCGCGGCGCCCAAACTCTGCCCGTCGGTGCGGTCCATATTAAGGGTGCATGGCCCGCATGCAGTGCGGCTTGCCTGCCCGGATTGTAACCCGCCCTGCTCTGCCTGTCCGCGCTACCAAGCCTGACCCGCCCTCTGTAATCTGCCCGCCGATGCGGCCCTCTTACCCGCGTTGTTCTCTTCCTTCCGTTTCTGCCCAACTCCTTCCTTCGCACTTGTTCTGCGATGTGGAAGTATGAGTTCGATGTCCCTTCATCAAACACCATCCTCCTTACTTATACGCATCCTTTCGCCCAAGGGCCATGTCTCTCGAGGATAACAAGGGTCGGCTCCATCAACATGCATGCCCGGCTGACCTGCCCCATAACCTCGACACGCCCCATTCCAACGAACCACCGCGTCCCTTCGTGTGCACCGTCACACCCATGGGTCGGCTCCAACACCTCGCCGATTACACCCGTCGCCGCACGTCACACACCTGCCTGCATCTTGACTCGTCTGCACATGGTCACCTCTTTCATCCAGGCACGCAACAAGGGTCACCCGCGCGCCTTCCGTCGGTGGCTCACCCATCGTGCAGGTATCAAGGGGCGTGCGCCATCCCCAACACGGCGCGAGCGACATGGGAACCCCGCATTTCACGCCCCCAGGCCTACAGTACTCTTCCAGCCGTACTTGGCGAGGTGCGGCGCCACTGAACACTTTCTTTTCACCAATACTTATGTTCATGGACTATGCCTAACCATTAGTCTACTTAGTTTGTTTTTCATAACCAAGTATTATTATGTTTCCTTTATGCCAATGAACACCCATACACATTCATTATCATCAGCAATTATACATGAAGAACACAATTTCACAGTGTAAAGGGAGGGGCAACTCCCTGAACAATGAGTCTGCCCGAATACAATATATTATTCAACCCTACAATGTTTACAAGGCTTTACAAGTATACTTGGGAAACACCAAGTTTCATACTTAGCCAATTTTACAAATAGGCAACACCTCCGTGTGCCAACCGAGTTCCTTGCCCAAGCTGGGTGGGCGCGCCCTCACACGAGCTGCCAACCGTACTCGTCGACCGAACCTCGTTTACTGCTTCACGACGGGCGGGCGACCTCACCCGAGTCACCCAGCATTTCCTGTTGCACGACGGGCGGGCGACTTACTCGAGTCACCCGAGACACCTCCGCATTTCTTCTTCCACGACGGGCAGGAGACCTACCTAAGACACCCCGTGTCACACTGAACGGCGGGTGCCTTCCCTACCCGTGCCCTCAGCCGATAACCAAACCATGTACATATCGTGTGTGCTTGCCCAAGAGCGGGTGCATATATGTCCGCGCCTCTTTTGCGACCTGCTCCACTACTTCGCACTTTTTTCTTGATCACCGAATGCTCATGTTCGAATGTCCATCTTTGAATGAATGCCAAATGCTCCAACGCCTTGCCATATTTATACGAGCGTTTGCGCGAGTCGCTGCCTAGGCCGACTCGACCACTGCGTGCCAAAACGCCCTTACACGTTGCAAACTTGCCATCCAATTGCTGGTCGGCAAACAATCCTTCGTTCAAGTCGCCCCAGCATGTGA
>CM062809.1:142790172-142820172 GCA_031772625.1 Pinus tabuliformis
GAGCGATGCCACACAAAGCCCGCATCGGCTAACGCCGACTGCCCATCCAAGGGGACAAGCTCACCACTCGCCGACGCACGCCACGAAACATCGCTTGAGGTATCTCAGCCAACCGCACCACACGGGGCATGGACAACCAGCGCCGCTGCTTCCTAGCATATTGCAGGGAGCGCGTTTGAATGGGATGCGATGCCCAGGCAGACATGCCCTCGACCGAGGCCTCGGGCGCAAATTGCGTTAAAAAACTCGATGATTCACGGGATTCTGCAATTCACACTAAGTATCGCATTTCGCTACGTTCTTCATCATAACAAGAGCCAAGATATCCGTTGCCGAGAGTCATTTCCACATGTATTACCGAAAAATTGGCCACAAAACTGAATAGGGGCACCCCCCACAACAAATGTAAGGCCAAGGGGAAAAAGGAGGAAAAACGCATGAGAGAAAGAGAAAAAAAGGTGTCTAACCCCCTCACAGGGGGAGGCTCAAACAGAAGACAATCTCCCCCTACCCCACGCCCTCGCAAAAAGGGGGGAAATGCGTGGAACAACGATTGAGAAGGACTAGGGTGGCCACCCCGGGAACGCGCGCTGCTTTTAGCCCTTCCCCGACACCATCCCACAACGATTCCCCCTTTTCTCCATAGAGTTAGGGATCGAAAGGAAGAAAAGGGTAGAAAATAAAGCACAAACAAGGCACAAGCCTTCCAAAGCCCCGTGCCTTCGGGAACTGAAGGGGACGACGATCAAGAAGGACTAGGGTGGCCACCCCGGGAGCTCGCACTGCGTTTCGTCCTTCCGGAACACCAATCCACAACAATCCCACCTTTTCTCCGTAATGCTACGGGCCATGAGGAAGAAGGGAAGAAGAAAACAAACAAGAGAGAAAGGGATATATCAACCGTGGCTACCGGCTCACAAGGGGAGGCTTCAAACAGAGAACAAGCTTCCCCAACCCCGTGCCTTCGCAAAAAGGGGGGAACTGCAGGGGACGGCGATCGATAAGGACTAGGGTGGCCACCCTGGGAACTCGCACTGGTTTTCTTCCTTCCCAAACACCAATCCACAACAATCCCACCTTTTCTCTGTAAAGTTAGGGGCCGAAAGGAAGAAGGGAAGAAAACAACATGAAAGAAAGAGAGATATCAAACGCATCCACCGGCTCACAGGGGGAGGCTCAAATAGAGAACAAGCTTCCCCACCCCCGTGACTTCGCGAAAAGGTGGGGAACTGCAGGGGATGGCGATCGAGAAGGACTAGGGTGGCCACCCTCAAAACTCGCACTGCTTTTCATCCTTCCTGAACACCAATCCACAACAATCCCACATCTTCTCTGTAAATCCAAGGGGCCAAAAGCAAGAAGGGAAGAAAACAATAGGAAAGCAAGAGATATCAAATGTGGCTACCGGCTCACAAGGGGAGGCTCAAACAGAGAACAAGCTTCCCAAACCCCGCGCCTTCGGAAAAAGGGGGGAACTGCAGGGGACGACGATCGAGAAGGACTAGGGTTTCCACCCTAGGAACGCGCACTACTTTTCATCCTTCCCGAACACCAATCCACAACAATCCCACCTCTCCTCTGTAAAGCTAGGGGCAAAAGGAAGAAGGGAAGAAAACAACACCAAAGAAACCAAGATCCCAAGAAAAGAGAGAAGATCAACAACACGCCGAGTAGATGTCCGCTAACCAAAAAGAAATCAAACAAGGCACCCAATCAAAAAAGCATCCCACCTCTTCACACCCTCTCACATGCATTCAGCACAACACCCTTTCCAGCTTTACAACATAGCAAACAACCAAGCAAATAAATCACAACCTAAAACTGACCAATAGAAAAGACAAGGGCCATGATGAGAACAGTGTCTGGAGCACGTCACTGAGAGGCACACAGCCCCCCAACCCAATGGCACAAGGCTTCAAATGACAAATAGACCGCTGCAAATAACACAAACCCACCCCGCTCTTGCACCCCTCCGTGTACAAAACACCCAACAACCTTTCCAGCGAGAGAGTCAACGGGGCTCAAATAATCAAACTCCAAAGAGGAGTTGTCACGGGCCGATGCTCAACGCTGGAGAAAGCCGCGGGCCACAAATACATCGATGGTGCAAGGCCACTAGAGAGAGGGACATTTCCAAAGCGCACACCACGAAACAAAGAAATGACGCAAGTCCCACAAAAAACCCACAATCCAAAGGGAGGAACAAAGACACGACCCGCTACTTCTTTTTCCCTCAGAAGGGGAGTGGGTCATGAGAGGATGAGGAATTCCCTCGACGACAAAGGCACGAGATAAGATTGCCACCCTCATGCCGGTTGGTGGGGAAAATTGCAATCTCGATGGAGCTCAGACCGAGGGATGGGTTTTTCATTACCTCGACACCCAACCCTTCCGCGAGGGCATGTCGAGGAACGATCGGGAGGGACTAGGGTGGCCAGCCCAATGGGTTGAACCGCTCTTCATCCATCCCATACTGACCGCACCCCGACAATCTCCCCTCACGGAAGGTTTGAGCTACCAGGCGCGCGCGCAACCACTCCCTCGACCCAACCACCAGCGAAAAAGCTCACCCAAGAAACACATCAACCGCCGCCGCCTTTTCGAGAGAACCAACTATGGAAGCCCGCACCCTTGGCCCATGCCTTCCAACGAACAAAAGACCGAGCACTGCCACTACAAATGAGTCTAAATTTATCCATCGTATTTACCGAGCACCTCAACTCTGCAGCAACCATGCCCGGCCGAACAGATCGTCGGAAGGGCTCCCAAGAAACAAGCTTCCGGACCCCCTGCAGAAACACATTGGGGGGAAGAAAAACAAAGGATGGGTGGGACAAGCACAAGCATGGCTTGCAAGCACACATGAAAAAACAAGCGTAGTTACCTCGAGACAAGCAACCAACAATGTTCCCACCAAACACCAAACCCGCTCCCCTAGAGACGCACCACAAAGTCCCACATTGCAATCGAAACCCAACCAACCCGAACCAAAAAAGAAAACCCCTGCTATCAATGATCCTACCGCAGGTTCACCTACGGTAACCTTGTTACGACTTCACCTTCCTCTAAATGATAAGGTTCAATGAACTTCTCATGACGTCGACGACGGCGAACCACCCTCGTCGACACAATCCGAACACTTCACCTGCTCATTCAATCGATAGGAGCGACGGGCGATGTGTACAAAGGGCAGGGACGTAGTCAACATGAGTTGATGACACGCGCTTACTAGGAATTCCTCGTTGAAGACCAATAATTGCAATGGTCTATCCCCATCACGATGCAATTTGAGAATATTTCCCGATCCTCTTGAACCAGGAATAAAAACTCGTTGGCTGCATCATTGTAGTGCGTGTGCGGCCTAGAACATCTAAGGGCATCACAGACCTGTTATTGCCTCAAACTTGCATGGCCTAAACGGCCATAGTCCCTCTAAGAAGCTAGCCTCGAAGGGGAACCTCCGCGTAGCTAGTTAGCAGGCTGAGGTCTCGTTCGTTATCGAAATTAACCAGACAAATCGCTCCACCAACTAAGAATGGCCATGCACCACCACCCATAGAATCAAGAAAGAGCTCTCAATCTGTCAATCCTTACTATGTCTGGACCTGGTAAGTTTCCCCGTGTTGAGTCAAATTAAGCTGTAGGCTCCACTCCTGGTGGTGCCCTTTCGTCAATTCCTTTAAGTTTTAGCCTTGCGACCATACTCCCCCCAGAAACCAAACACTTTGATTTCTTAGAAGGCACTAGCGAAGTCCTTAGAGCAACATCCGCCGATCCCTGGTCGGCATCATTTATGGTTGAGACTAGGACGGTATCTGATCGTCTTCGAGCCCCCAACTTTCGTTCTTGATTAATGAAAACATCCTTGGCAAATGCTTTCGCAGTGGTTCGTCTTTCATAAATCCAAGAATTTCACCTCTGACAATGAAATACGAATGCCCTCGACAGTCCCTATTAATCATTACTCCGGTCCCGAAGGCCAACACAATAGGACTAGACTCCTATCACGTTATTCCATGCTAATGTATTCGGAGCATAAGCTTGCTTTGAGCACTCTAATTTTTTCAAAGTAACAGTGCCAGAACCACGACCCAACCAATTAAGGCCAGGAGCACGCCGTCGACAAAAGGGACGGAAGGACAGGTGCACACCGAGTAGGCGGACCGACCCTTACGACCCAAGGTCCAACTACGAGCTTTTTAACTGCAACAACTTAAATATACACTATTGGAGCTAGAATTACCGCGGCTGCTGGCACCAGACTTTCCCTCCAATGGATCCTCGTTAAGGGATTTAGATTGTACTCATTCCAATTACCAGACTCGATGAGCCCAGTATTTTTATTTATTGTCACTACCTCCCCATGTCAGAATTGGGTAATTTGCGCGCCTGCTGCCTTCCTTGGATGTGGTAGCCATTTCTCAGGCTCCCTCTCCGAAATCGAACCCTAATTCTCCATCACCCATAACCACCATGGTAGGCCTCTATCCTACCATCCAAAGTTGATAGGGCAGATATTTGAATGAAGCATCGCCAGCACAAGGGCTGTGCGATCCGTCGAGTTATCATGATTCACCGGAGAAGCGGGCAAGCCCGCGCCGACCTTTTATCTAAAAAATGCATCCCTTCCAAGGAGTCGGGACTTGGTGCACATATTATCTCTAGAATTACTACGGTTATCCGAGTAGTATGGTACCATCAAAAAAACTATAACTGATTTAATGAGCCATCTGCAGTTTCACAGTCTGAATTAGTTCATACTTAGACATGCATGGCTTAATCTTTGAGACAAGCATATGACTACTGGTAGGATCAACCAGGTAGCACCCTCCCACTTCAAAGGGCATTCCGGGCGCTCTCTTACCGAGAGCCAGCCTGAACACCCATCAAGTCAAAGAGACGTCAAAATATCATGTAAAACTTTTATGCCTTGCACCTCTTGCATCCTAAGAAGGAAGCACACGCAACATGCCAAGGACATGGCGAACAAATGGGTAGACCTGCCGAGACACAATGCACCAAGGCCACTCTGGAGTTTGCAGCCACGACCCAACCAACAAGAAAATGAGCGATCACTCACCGACTCCCTTAGAAATTCCTCCAAAGGCCTCCATGCCCCACACCGAGGGCACCTAGGAGTCCACCCGGACAGCAACAACGATGGACCTCGATCACCCGATCGCCTGCGGTAGCCTCGATGCAAAGGAAACAAATGGAGAACAACCAACCACGCAACCTCTATATTACAAATGAGCCACAACCCTCCCCGCCCCCGCACCGAGGCCACCTAGGAATCCACCCGGACAGCAGCAACGATGGACCTCGATCTCCCGACCGCCTGCGGCAGCCTCGATGCGAAGGAAAAGGAAGGAAATAAAAAGAGGACGACCGACCACACAAATCCTATCATAGAGAGGCCATGCAAACCTCCCTGCACCCACACCGATGCCACTTAGGAGTCCACTTGGACAGCAGCAACAGTGGACCTCGATCGGATGATCGCCTGCGGAAGCCTCAACACAAAGGCAAGGGAAGGAAATCACACAAGACAAACAGAGCCCGCAACCTCCCTCAGAAATTCCCCCCAACCCACCCCTCCCCTCCCCACACAGGGGCCACCTAGGAGTCCACCCGGATAGCAGCAACGATGGACCTCGATCGCGTGATCGCCTGTGGCAGCCTCAATGCAGAGAGGAAATGGAAGGAAATAAAACAAGACCAACCGAGCCCACAACCTCTCTTAGAAATGCCCCCTGACCCTCCACGCCACGCACCGAGGCCACCTAGGAGTCCACCCGCGACAGCAGCAACGGTGGACCTCGATCACTTGACCGCCTGTGGCAACCACGATGCGAAGGCAAAGGAAGGAAATAAATGCAAATCAAGAGGGTCGCTACACAATACAAGAACACATATCCAAACAGGAGGAGGGATCGGGCAGCTCCGCACCCCACGCACCCTACGTACAAGAAACCTAGGGGATTTCCCACAGCTTTACCGACCGGACGATGAATAATTTTCCCCTACGGCCACCTCCACGCAAAGGAGGGAGGTCGAAGCGTTCCACCTCGAAATCCTTCTTCCAGATAGCCCCCACCATCGATGACTATAGTAGCAAGCCTCCTCCCCATTGGACCACGAGCGCATACACAATTGAAACAACAAGTGCCCCCTAACCCTCTCCACAAAGAGGCCACCTAGGAGTCCACCCGGATAGCAGCAACAATGGACCTCGACCGCATGATCGCCTGCGGCAGCCTCAATGCAAAGGAAACGGAAGGAAACAAAACAACAAGACCAACCGAGCCCACAACCTCTCTCTTAGAAATGCCCCCCAACCCTCCACGCCACGCACCGAGGCCACCTAGGAGTCCACCTGCGCCAGCAGAAATGGTGGACCTCGATCACTTTGACTGCCTTTGGCAACCACGATGCGAAGGCAAAGGAAGGAAGTAAATACAAATCAAGAGGGTCACTACACAATACAAGAACACATATCCGAATAGGAGGAGTGATAGGGCAGCTCCGCACCCCACGCACCCTACGTACAGGCAGCCTAGGAGATTTCCCACAGCTTTACCGACCAGACGATGAATAATTTTCCCCTACGGCCACCTCCACGCAAAGGAGGGAGGTCGAAGCATTCCACCTCTAAATCCTTCTTCCAAATAGCCCCCACAATTGATGTAGCAAGCCTCCTCCCCATTGGACCACGAGCACATACACAATTGAAACAACAAGTGCCCCCCAACCCTCCCCTCCCCGCAGAGAGGCCACATAGGAGTCCACCCGGATAGCAGCAACGATGGACCTTGATCGCATGATCGCCTGTGGCAACCTCAATGCAAAGGAAATGGAAGGAAACAAAACAACAAGACCAACCAAGCCCACAACCTCTCTTAGAAATGTGCCCCCCGACCCTCCACGCCACGCACTGAGGCCACCTAGGAGTCCACCCGCGACAGCAGAAACGGTGGACCTCGATCACTTGACTGCCTGCGGCAACCACGATGCGAAGGCAAAGGAAGGAAATAAATGCAAATCAAGAGGCTCGCTACACAATACAAGAACATATCCAAACAGGAGGAGGGATCGGGCAGCCCCGCACCCCCCGCACCCTACGTACAGGCAACCTAGGAGATTTCCCACAGCTTTACCGACTGGACAATGAATACTTTTCCCCTATGGCCACCTCCACGCAAAGGAGGGAGGTCGAAGCGTTCCACCTCGAAATCCTTCTTCCAGATAGCCCCCACCATCGACATAGCAAGCCTCCTCCCCATTGGACCAGGAGCGCATACACAATTCAAACAACAAATGCCCATAAACGTTGTGACTTAACATTTCCAGCCGCAAAAGCCTACCACACACGCAAGATGCAAGGGAAAAGCTGACCCCTCGATCAAACATATGGGCCAACACATCTATCAAAACCTCAAAGCCAATGCAACCACGAACGATGTGCACTTTGAAAGGAATGCCAACCCTTGACTTTACAATAAGGAGAACAACGCCTCACATCACCCGACGGAGGGTAGGTGGTTTACAACCAAAACCCTTCCACTTCACTCTTAAATGTATGCATCTCAACCGAAAATGCCAACACGGAAAGAGTACAAGCACAAGACACCGGCACCATAAATAGGCGAACAGTGAAGAGGCTAGCCATCATAAGGAGCCACACCACAACAACCCATACAACTCCCAAAACTTGGAGCAGAAGGGGAATTGTTCACATATGCCTCCCAGGACAAGCATGGCCAACATTACCGCTCATGCGCTACCCGAAAAACCAACTCAATTACCAACCCACCTTTCACACGAAAAGCAAAGCCCTCCACACCAAATAGGGAGGAGGTGAACAATATAACGAGGCGCCAATTTCAATGGAGCCACAAATGGCTGCCCAGCCCAATCAAAATTCTCTATTCGCAACAACCGAGGGGCGCGATAGTGACATAGGCAATGACGGAGTTTTGGGGCTTCCATCTGGGACCGTAACAACGAAGGTTCAAAGGAGCGCCAAGAAAACTTTCAACATTCTTGTCGTTGGGATGGGAAAGAGGGATGGGGATGAGCATGGCCCACATTACCGCTCATGTGCTACCGAGTAGGAATGGAGAGAAGAAGAAAATCGGCCACCCTACAAACGACCCAAGGCCATCGTTCGGGCAGACCCGACAAAGCAACTCGATTACCAACCCACCTTTCACACGGAAAGAAAACCTGTCACCGGTATCTTCTGGAGGGGCACAAGGGGGACAAGGACGAGCCAAGGAGCCACATCACAACAACCTATATAGCTCCAAGAACTTAGAGAGCAGAAGGGGAATTGTTCACGTATGCCTCCCGGGACGAGCATGGCCAACATTATCGCTCATGCGCTACCGCGTGGGGATGGAGAGAAGATGAAAGTCAGACACCCTACAAACGACCCAAGGCCATCGTTCAGGCAAACCCAAAAACACAAATCGATTACCAACCCACCTTTCACACGGAAAGAAAACCTACCGCTGGTATCATCTGGAGGGGCACAAGGGGACCAAGATGAACCAGGGAGCCAAACCACAACAACCCCTATAGCTCCAAGAACTTAGAGAGCAATTGTCCAGATATGACTCGCAGGATGAGCATGGGCAACATTATCGCTCATGCGCTACCCAGTGGGGATGGAGAAAAGATGAAAATTGGCCACCCTACAAACGACCCAAGACCATCGTTCAGGAAAACACGAAAACACAACTCGATTACCAAACCACCTTTCACATGGAAAGAAAACTTGTCGCTGATACCATCTTGAGGGGCACGAGGGGGACCAGGACGAGCCAGGGAGCCACACCACAAAAACCCATACAGCTCCAAGGACTTGGAGAGCGGAAGGGGAATTGTTCACGTATGCCTCCCAGGATGAAAATGGCCAACATTACCACTCATGGGCTACCGAGTGGGGATGGAGAGAAGATTAAAATCAGACACCCTACAAACGACCCAATGCCATCATTCAGGAAAACCTGAAAACAGAACTCGATTACCAACCCACCTTTCACACGGAAAGAAACCCTGCCGCTAGTATCATCTAGAGGGGCACTCGATGACCAAGACGAGCCAGGGAGCCACACCACAACAACCCATACAGCTCCAAGGACTTGGAGAGCGGAAGGGAATTGTTCACATATGCCTCCCAGGACGAGCATGGGAAACATTACCACTCATGCGCTACTGAGTGGGGATGGAGAGAAGACGAAAATCGGCCGCCCTACAAATGACCCAAGGCCATTGTTCAGGCAAACACGAAAACACAACTCGATTACCAACCCACCTTTCACACGGAAAGAAAACCTGTCGCTGGTATCATCTGGAGGGGCACTCGAGGACCAGGACAAGCCAGGGATCCACACCACAACAGCCCATACAGCTCCAAGAACTTGGAGAGCAGAAGGGGAATTGTTAACATATTCCTCCCCGGCGGAGCATGGCCAACATTACCGCTCATGTGCTACTGAGTGGGGATGGAGAGAAGATGA
The DNA here is from genome assembly GCA_031772625.1 of Pinus tabuliformis. Lineage (NCBI taxonomy): Eukaryota > Viridiplantae > Streptophyta > Pinopsida > Pinales > Pinaceae > Pinus > Pinus tabuliformis. The sequence continues at coordinate 142,799,697 of CM062809.1, forward strand.
AAATCGGCCGCCCTACAAATGACCCAAGGCCATCGTTCAGGCAAACCCGAAAACACAACTCGATTACCAACCCACCTTTCACACGGAAAGAAAACCTGTCGCTGGTATCATCTGGAGGGGCACGCGGGGACCAGGACGAGCCAAGGAGCCACACCACAACAACCCATACAGCTCCAAGAACTTGGAGAGCGGAAGGGGAATTGTTCACGTATGCCTCCCAGGACGAGCATGGCCAACATTACCGCTCTTGCGCTACCGAGTGGGGATGGAGAGAAGATGAAAATCGGCGGCCCTACAAATGACCCAAGGCCATCGTTTAGGCAAACCCAAAAACACAACTCGATTACCAACCCACCTTTCACACAGAAAGAAAACCTGTCGCTGGTATCATCTGGAGGGGCACGCGGGGACCAGGATGAGCCAAGGAGCCACACCACAACAACCCATACAGCTCCAAGAACTTGGAGAGCAGAAGGGGAATTGTTCACATATGCCTCCCATGATGAGCATGGCCAACATTACCACTCATGCACTACCGAGTGGGGATGGAGAGAAGACGAAAATAGGCAACCCTACAAATGACCCAAGGCCATCCTTTAGGCACACGCGAAAACACAACTCGATTACCAACCCACTTTTCACATGGAAAGAAAACCTGTCACTGCTATCATCTGGAGGGGCGCAAGGGGGACCAGGATGAGCAAGGGAGCCACACCACAACAGCCCATACAGCTCCAAGGACTTGGAAAGAAGAAGGGGAATTGTTCACATATGCCTCCCAAGATGAGCATGGCCAACATTACCGCTCATGCGCTACCGAGTGGGGATGGAGAGAAGATGAAAATCGGCCACCCTACAAATGACCCAAGGTCATCTTTCAGGCAAACGCGAGAACACAACTCAATTACCAACCCACCTTTCACACGGAAAAAAAACCTGTCACTGGTATCATCTGGAATTTGCTTTGGCCCCCGCACAACTGAAACGAAGCGACAAGGGAGAGCTAGGCGAATGAGCAGCACAAAAATGAGCAAAGCCAACCTCGGGTCACAACTTACCATTTTTTATACGGGCATGTTGGCCCGTGCGCACCCACACATGAACGAATTTTCATGGGCACCCGCACAACCGAAACGAAGCAACAAGGGAGAGCCAGGAAAACGAGCTACACGAACGAGCACAAAGCCAACCTCGGGTCACAACTTAGCATTTTTTGATACAGGCTCGTTCGCCTAGGCGTGCCCTCGCCCAAACGACCCACTCGAATGTGTTCACACGGACGCCTCAAATGACCCATTCGAACGATTTTGCATGGGCGCCCAAACGACCGAAACGAAGCGACAAGGGAGAGCCGGGCAAACAAGCTGCACGAACGTGCACAAAGCCAACCTCAGGTCACAACTTAGCATTTCTAATACGGGCTCGTTCGCCCGAGCGCGCCCTCACCCAAATGACCCGCCCGAACGAGTTCACACGGACGCCCTCAAACGACCCGCCCTAACGACCGAAACGAAGCGACAAGGGAGAGCTGGGAAAACAAGCTACACGAACATGCACAAAGCCAACCTCGGGTCACAACTTAGCATTTTTTCATACGGGCTCGTTCGCCCGGGTGCGCCCTCGTCCGAACGACCCGCCCGAACGAGTTCACACGGGCACCCTCAAACGACCCGCCCGAACGACCAAAACGAAACGACAAGGGAGAGCCGGGCAAACGAGCTGCACGAACGTGCACAAAGCCAACCTCAGGTCACAACTTAGCATTTTTGATACGGGCTCATTCGCCCGGGCGCGCCCTCGCCCAAATGACCCACCCGAACGAGTTCACACGGACGCCCTCAAACAACCCGCTCGAACGATTTTGCATGGGCGCCCGAAAGACCGAAATGAAGCGACAAGGGAGAGCCGGGCAAACGAGCTGCACAAACGTGCACAAAGCCAACCTCCGGTCACAACTTAGCATTTTTGATACGGGCTCATTTGCCCAGGCGCACCCTCGCCCGAACAACCCACCCGAACGAGTTCACACCGGCGCCCTCAAACAATCCGCTCGAACGATTTTGCATGGGTTCCCGAACGACCGAAACGAAGCGACAAGGTAGAGCCGGGAAAATGAGCTGCCCGAACGTGCACAAAGCCAACCTACCCTCGCCCAAACGAACTGCCCGAACGAGTTCACACGGACGCCCTTAAACGACCTGCGCGAACGACCGAAACGAAGCGACAAGGGAGAGCCGGCAAAACGAGTTGCACGAAGGTGCACAAGGCCAACCTCGGGTCACAACTTAGCAATTTTGATACTGGCTCGTTCACCCATGCGTGCCCTCACCTGAACGAGTTCACACGGACACCCTCAAATGACCCACCCGAACGATTTTGCATGGGCACCCAAACGACCGAAATGAAGCTACAAGGGATAGCTAGGCAAACGAGTTGCACAAACATGCACAAAGCCAACCTGGGGTCACAACTTAGCACTTTTTATATGGGCTCGTTCGCCCGGGCACGCCCTCACCTGAACGAGTTCACACAGACGCCCTCAAACGAACCGCCCGAACTATTTTGCATGGGCACCCGAACGACAGAAACAAAGCGACAAGGGAGAGCTGGGCAAACGAGCTGCACAAACATGCACAAAGCCAACCTCGGCTCACAACTTAGCATTTTTGATATGGGCTCGTTCGCCCAGGCGCACCCTCACCCAAATGACCCGCTCAAATGAGTTCACACGGGCGCCCTCAAATGACCCGCCCGAACGATTTTGCGTGGGCGCCCGAACGACAGAAATGAAGCGACAAGGGAGAGCTGGGAAAACGAGCTGCACGAATGTGCACAAAGCCAACCTCGGGTCACAACTTAGCATTTTTGATATGGGCTCGTTCGCCCGAGCATGCCCTCGCCCGAATGACCCGCTCGAACGAGTTCACACGGGCGCCCTCAAACGACCCGCCCGAACGACCGAAACGAAGGGACAAGGGAGAACCGGGTAAACGAGCTGCACGAACGTGCACAAAGCCAACCTCGTGTGACAACTTAGCATTTTTGATACGGGCTCGTTCGCTCGGGCGCCCCCTCGCCCAAACGAGTTCATACGGGCGACCTCAAACGACCCGCCCGAACGAGTTCACACGGGTGCCCTCAAACGACCCGCCCAAACGAGTTCACACAGACGCCCTCAAACGACTCGCCCGAACGACCTGCCCAAACGAGTTCACACGGGCTCCCTCAAATGACCCGCCCGAACGATTTTGCATGGGCGCCCGAACGACCAAAACGAACCAACAAGGGAGAGTAACGAGCTGCACGAACATGCACAAAGCCAACCTCGAGTCACAACTTAGCATTTTTGATACGGGCTCGTTCACCCGGGTGTGCCCTCGCCCGAACGACCTGCCCGAACGAGTTCACCCGGGCACCCTCAAATGACCCGCCCGAACGATTTTGAATGGGCGCCCGAACGACCGAAACGAACCGACAAGGGGGACAAGGGGGATAAGGACGAGCCAAGGATCCACACCACAAAAACCCATACAGCTCCAAGAACTTAGAGAACAGAAGGGGAATTGTTCACGTATGCCTCCTGGGATGAGCATGGCCAACATTACCGCTCATGCGCTACCGAGTGGGGATGGAGAGAAGATGAAAATCAGACACCCTACAAACGACCCAAGGCCATTGTTTAGGCAAACCAGAAAACATAAATCGATTACCAACCCACCTTTCACACGGAAAGAAAACCTACTGCTGGTATCATCTGGAGGGGCACAAGGGGACCAAGACAAACCAGGGAGCAAAACCACAACAACCCCTACAGCTCCAAGAAATTAGAGAGAAATTGTCCAGATATGCCTCCTAGGACGAGCATGGGCAACATTACCGCTCATGCGCTACCCAGTGGGGATGGAGAGAAGATGAAAATCGACCACCCTACAAATGACCCAAGGCGATCGTTCAGGAAAACGCAAAAAGAAAACTCGATTACCAACCCACCTTTCACACGGAAAGAAAACCTGTCGCTCGTATCATCTGGAGGGGCACTCGAGGACCAGGATGAGCCAGGGAGCCACACCACAATAGCCCATACAGCTCCAAGAACATGGAGAGCAGAAGGGGAATTGTTCACATATGCCTCCCCGGCCGAGCATGGCCAACATTACTGCTCATGCGCTACCGAGTGGGGATGGAGAGAAGATGAAAATCGGCCGCCCTACAAATGACCCAAGGCCATCATTCAGGCAAACCCAAAAACACAACTCGATTACCAACCCACCTTTCACACGGAAAGAAAACCTGTCGCTGGTATCATCTGGAGGGGCATGCGGGGACCACAACGAGCCAAGGAGCCACACCACAACAGCCCATACAAATCCAAGAACTTGGAGAGCGGAAGGGGAATTGTTCACGTATGCCTCCTTGGATGAGCATGGCCAACATTACCGCTCTTGCGCTACCGAGTGGGGATGGAGAGAAGATGAAAATCAGCAGCCCTACAAATGACCCAAGGCCATCGTTCAGGCAAACCCAAAAACACAACTCGATTACCAACCCACCTTTAACACGGAAAGAAAACCTGTCGCTGGTATCATCTGGAGGGGCACGCGGGGACCAGGACGAGCCAAGGAGTCACACCACAATAGCTCATACAGATCCAAGAACTTGGAGAGAAGAAGGGTAATTGTTTACATATGCCTCCCAAGACGAGCATGGCCAAAATTACCACTCATGCACTACCGAGTGGGGATGGAGAGAAGATGAATATCGGCAACCCTACAAATGACCCAAGGCCATCCTTTAGGCACACGCGAAAAGACAACTCGATTACCAACCCACCTTTCACACGGAAAGAAAACCTGTCACTGGTATCATCTGGAGGGGCGCAAGGGGGACCAGGACGAGCAAGGGAGCCACACCACAATAGCCCATACAGCTCCAAGAACTTGGAAATCAGAAGGGGAATTGTTCACATATGCCTCCCTAGATGGGTGTGGCCAACATTACCACTCATGCGCTACTGAGTGGGGATGGAGAGAAGAAGAAAATCAACCACCCTACAAATGACCCAAGGCCATCGTTCAGGCAAACGCGAAAACACAACTCAATTACCAACCCGCCTTTCACACGGAAACAAAACTTGTTGTTGGTATCATCTAGAGGGGCACGAGGGGGACCAGGACGAGCAAGGGAGCCACACCACAATAGCCCATTCAGCTCCAAGAACTTGGAAAGTAGAAGGGGTATTGTTCACATATGCCTCCCAAGACGAGCATGGCCAACATTACCGCTCATGCGCTACCATGTGGGGATGGAGAGAAGATGAAAATCGGCCACCCTACAAATGACCCAAGGCCATCGTTTAGGCAAACGCGAGAACACAACTCAATTACCAACCCACCTTTCACACGGAAAAAAAACCTGTCGCTGGTATCATCTGGAATTTTCTTTGGCCCCCACACAACCGAAACGAAGCGACAAGGGAGAGCCAGGAAAACGAGCAGCACAAAAATGAGCAAAGCCAACCTCGGGTCACAACTTACCATTTTTTATACAGGCACGTTGGCCCGTGCGCGCCCTCGCCCGAACGAATTTGCATGGGCGCCCGCACAACCGAAATGAAGCAACAAGGGAGAGCCAGGCAAACGAGCTGCACGAACGAGCACAAAGCCAACCTCGGGTCACAACTTAGAATTTTTTGATACAGGCTCGTTCGCCCAGGCGCGCCCTCACCCTAACGACCCACCCAAATGAGTTCACATGGACGCCCTCAAACGACCCGCCCGAACGATTTTGCATGGGCGCGCAAACGACCGAAACGAAGCGACAAGGGAGAGCCAGGAAAACGAGTTGCACGAACGTGCGCAAAGCCAACCTTGGGTCACAACTTAGCTTTTTTAATACGGGCTCGTTCGCCCGAGCGCGCCCTTGCCCTAACGACCCCCTCGAATGAGTTCACACGGACGCCCTCAAACGACCCGCTCAAACGACCCAAACGAAGCGACAAGGGAGAGCCGGCAAACGAGCTGCACGAACGTGCACAAAGCCAACCTCGGGTCACAACTTAGCATTTTTGATACGGGCTCGTTCGCCCGGGCGCCCCCTCGTCCGAAGGACCCACCCGAATGAGTTCGCACGGGCGCCCTCAAACAACCCGCCCGAATGATTTTGCATGGGCACCCGAACGACCGAAACGAAGCGACAAGGTAGAGCCAGGCAAACGAGCTGCACGAACGTGCACAAAGCCAACCTCGGGTCACAACTTAGCATTTTTTATACGGGCTCGTTCGCTCGAGCACGCCGTTGCCCGAACGACCCGCCCGAACGAGTTCACACGGACGCCCTTAAACGACCCGCGCGAATGACCGAAATGAAGCGACAAGGGAGAGCCACGCAAACAAGCTGCATGAAGGTGCACAAGGCCAACTTTGGGTCACAACTTAGCATTTTTGATATTGGCTCGTTCACCCATGCGTGCCCTCGCCCGAACGAGTTCACACGGACGCCCTTAAACTACCCGCCCGAACGATTTTGCATGGGCACCCGAATGACCGAAACGAAGCGACAAGGGAGAGCCGGGCAAACGAGTTGCACGAATGTGCACAAAGCCAACCTCGGGTCACAACTTAGCATTTTTGATACAGGCTCGTTCTCCAGGGCACGCCCTTGCCCAAACGAGTTCACACGGATGCCCTCTAACGACCCGCCCGAACGATTTTGCATGGATGCCCGAACGACCGAAACGAAGCGACAAGGGAGAGTCGGGCAAACGAGTTGTACGAACGTGCATAAAGCCAACATCGGGTCACAACTTAGCATTTTTGATATGGGCTCGTTCGCCCGAGTGCACCCTCGCCCAAACAACCCGCCCGAATGAGTTCACACGGGCACCCTCAAATGACCCGCCCGAACGATTTTGCATGGGCGCCCAAACGACCGAAACGAAGCGACAAGGGAGAGCCGGGAAAATAAGTTGCACGAACGTGCACAAATCCAACCTCGGGTCACAACTTAGCATTTTTGATACGAGCTCGTTCGCCGTAGCGTCCCCTCGCCTGAATGAGTTCACATAGGCGCCCTCAAACAACCTGCTCGTCTGAGTTCACAAGGGCGCCGTCAAACACCCGCCCGAACGACCCGCCCAAACGAGTTCACATGGGCGCCCTCAAACGACCCGCCCGAATGAGTTCACACGGGCGCCCTCAAATGACCTGCCCGAACGAGTTCACACGGGCGCCCTCAAACGACCCGCCCGAATGATTTTGCATGGGCGCCCGAACGACCGAAACAAACTGACAAGGGAGAGTCGGGCAAACGAGCTGCATGAATGTGCACAAAGCCAACCTCAGGTCACAACTTAGCATTTTTGATACGGGCTCGTTCGCCCGGGCGCGCCCTAGCCCAAATGACCTACCCGAACGAGTTCACCCGGGCACCCTCAAACGACCCGCCCGAATGATTTTGCATGGGCGCCCGAACGACCGAAACGAACCGACAAGGGAGAGCCGGGCAAACGAGCTGCATGAACGTGCACAAATCCAACCTCGGGTCACAACTTAGCATTTTTGATACGGGCTCGTTTGCCCGGGCGCGCCCTCGCCCGAACAAGTTCACACGGGCGCCCTCAAATGACTCGCCCTATAAGGACCTCTAGAACCGCAGTGCGATGAGGGTCGGGCGAGTCATGCATGAGGGCGTGGGCGGGCACGCGAACGGGCGCAAGGGCGCTCTGAACGATGGAAATGCGATGATAACGTGGACAGACATGCGACGATAACAACAACACTTATGAATGCGACTAAGTGTTGAGGAGATTTATATGCGACTTGGAAGGAGGTTGCATAAGTACAAGGCTGACATACAAGTAGCGTGTTATTAGTGGTTTTGGGGTTGGCCATGGGGCTGCACACCCCATGTAAAACCCAAGTATGATGCGTATATATAAGTGAGCATGGAGGCTCATTTCAACAACACACTTCGCTCTTGAAGAAGCACGCATGGACAAGAGATAAAAGTGCACAGTCTTGGTTGGGTAATGCACATAACTCATGCGCATAGTTTGGAGAATGCGCAGGAATACTTCTTGGTTGATGATTAGTGTGGTATTGGGTAAAAGAGTGCGGTTGTGTAGTTTTGTGTAGGACTTGGCTAATGGATCTTGGGTGGCTCAGGTGAGCACCTCCCTTCGTGCAAGGGTGCACAAGATGTTGTAGAAAGGAAGGTAGCCTGTCTATTGTAAAATTTGGTTAAGTGTGAGACTTGGTTCGGCCAAGACGCACTGTTGTATTGTAATATGATATTCTAAATAAAATTGTCGGGTAGACTCACATTACGGGGAGTTGCCCCTCCCCTTTATACTTGTTGCAATTTTTATTGTTCTTGGTATAATTGCATGATGATAATGAATGAGTATGGGCTTCATTAAGTATAAAGGATAATTGCTTTTACTTAGTTGCGAAACACAAGCTAAGTATGTTAATGTGAAAGTAGGCGTAGTCCACGAATGTTAGTATTGGTGAAAAGAACGTGTTCGATGGTGCCGCACCTCGCTATAAGCGGTTGGAAGACTACCGCAGGTGTATGGGCATGACAGTTGGTATCAGAGCTAGTGTCGGGGAGCTGGTGCTGGTGTTGAAGCGTTGAAGCTGATACACAACTTGACAGTTGGTATGAGAGCTCGGTTGGAGCTGGTGTTAGAGCAGGGTTGCTCGTGACGAGGTGCAAGTGTGGGTACACTTGGAAACTTGACAGTTGATGACAGTGGAAGCAGGTTTAGCAGAGGTGAAGCTCATTGCTTGGACCAAGCTGAACGACAAGGCATGGCAAGTTTGGGAGAAGGTGGAAGGAAGCTCTTGCTTACCTTGGATAGGTTGAATAGGTTGAAAGAAGAGAATTGCCGGATTCGAGAGAAGCTTGAAGTCTTGGAAAGCAATGTTGAAGACGAACTTCTTCAACTTGGTTGGACAATGGAGCAAGATGAAGTTGCAGATTGTGCAAACAAGGAAGGGGAAGTCGTGATAGTTGAAGATGTTGCAGACATGACCATGATGGAGGATGAACTTGAGACTGATCAAGTTGAACCAGGATCAAGCAGTTTGCAGACATGGATGGATGAGGATACTCACATGGAGGAGCCTCATGATCATGATGAAAAGCAAGGATTGTTGATTGTTGCAGGACTTGTTGGGGTTGTTTGTGACCTTATGGTAGAAGGTACAAAGGCCCGTGACAAGGGAGGAACATCATGATCATTGTGGAGGATTGGGTCATGCTTTAGCCACTTTGGCTAAGTGCCTGGCATTACTCATGGACAGATTGAAGGGCACACACTTGAGCTGCTTGGGTGGACTTCTCATGGCCGAGACCAAGAGATAGTCTTGGTGGAACCTTCAATGGAGGAGCTATGATGGAGAGACTCATGACATGATGATGATATGGTTGGGTGACTGAGTTCACTAAACTGAAGATTGAAGACTTGGATGAGGATGACCGATTGTTGTGATGAGCCTACTTGGTTGGACTACATGGACAACATAGTCATGGACATCATGTTGGAGGCATGGCGCATTCCTACTACATGGAGATGTTGGTTGGAGATGACTCATGGAGCTCATGATGACATGAGGTTGTTGTGACTTTTAGGGACTTCATACATGGTGGACTTAGAGGATTTGATGCATTGAGGAGCTAAGGTCAAGGGACTTTGATGCAGTATGGGATGCATACTTTCAAAGTACATGTATGGGCATGGCATGGAAGAGTGACTTGATGTAGAGGATCGATATGAGACACTTTGGAGAGATGGTGTTACAACGATGATAATGATGATGCCTTGATGGCTGCACTTGGGCATGGGTTGAGCCGAGACTCAACTACTTTGACACATGGATAGAGGAGACAAGTGCATACTTGTTTCTATGCCAGACTTGAGGGATGACACATTGTAGATATGATGAAGGATTTCTTCATGGACCTAGATGTGCCACATCGAGAGTCGATTTGATGAGATGGTCTCTTCATATGGAGGATACACACACACACATGATGATGTTGGGATAGATGTGGCTGATTTCATGTAGCACATTGACACCAAACATCATGGACAGCATGTTACAGATGAGGTGGATGGAGTTCCATGGACCTGAGCATGGATTATGGAGATAAATTCTTGATGAGTCAAGGATGTGACATGATGTTTTGAGAAATGACTGATGGTGGCATGAGGATGTTCACTCTCATGGATTGAGCGTGACAGTTGGACTGGACATCCGACTAGTTCAAACATGGGATCGCGAAGTGTACAGAGATGTGTTAACATTATGTTGGAGTATCATGGCAGCAGTTCACATGAGGACACATGATGAAGACAGGAGGTTAGTAATCATGGATCGAGATGACATATCATGGAGAGCATACCGTGGAGGTGCATACCTTGGTATGGTGAGCTTGGTGGCAGTTGGTCACTAAGTCGAAGCATGATGGAGATGAGGCTCTACATATGTTGCAAGGATGTTGCTTTGTGTAGAGGAGTCAACATCGTGGATAATGATGATCTTGCTAGATGGCTACCGAGATGGTATGTTGTCGAGGACGACAACGATTTCAGGTGGAGGAGGATGTAAGGACCTCCGAAACCACAGTGCGATGAGCGTCGGGCGAGTCGTGAAAGAGGGCGCGGGCGGGCGCGCGGACGGGCGCACGGGCGCGCTGAACGGAGGAAATGCGATGATAACATGGATAGACATGCGACGATAACAACAAAACTTATGAATGCGACTAAGTGTTGAGGAGATTTATATGCGACTTGGAAGGAGGTTACGTAAGGACAAGGCCGACATACAAGGAGCGTGTTATGAGTGGTTTTGGGGGTCGGCCATGGGGCTGCACACCCCATGTAAAACCCAAGTATGATGCGTATATATAAGTGAGCATGGAGGCTCATTTCAACAACACACTTTGCTCTTGAAGAAGCACGCATGGACAAGAGATAAAAGTGCACAGTCTTGGTTGGGTAATGTGCATAACTCATGCACATAGTTTGGAGAATGCGCAGGAATACTTCTTGGTTGATGATTAGTGCGGTATTGGGTAAAAGAGTGCGGTTGTGCAGTTTTGTGTAGGACTTGGCTAAGGGATCTTGGGTGGCTCAGGTGAGCACCTCCCTTCGTGCAAGGGTGCGCAAGATGTTGTAAAAATGCAGGTAGCCTATCTATTGTAAAATTTGGTTAAGTGTGAGACTTGGTTCGGCCAAGACACACTGTTGTATTGTAATCTGATATTCTTAATAAAATTGTCAGGCAGATTCACATTACGGGGAGTTGCTCCTCCCCTTTATACTTGTTGCAATTGTTATTGTTCTCGGTATAATTGCATGATGATAATGAATGAGTATGGGCTTCATTAAGTATAAAGGATAATTGCTTTTACTTAGTTGTGAAACACAAGCTAAGTATGTTAATGTGAAAGTAGGCGTAGTCCACGAATGTTAGTATTGGTGAAAAGAACGTGTTTGGTGGTGCCACACCTCACTATAAGCGGTGGGAAGACTACCGCAGGTGTAGGGGCGTGACACGCTCGAACGAGTTCACACGGGCTCCCTCAAACGACCCGCCCAAATGAGTTCACACGGGCGCCCTCAAAAGACCCGCCCAAATGACCCACTCGAACGAGTTCACACGGCCGCCCTCAAACAACCCGCCCGAACGATTTTGCATGGGCGCCGGAATGACCGAAATGAACCGAAAAGGGAGAGTCGTGAAAACGAGCTGCACGAACGTGCACAAAGCCAACCTTGGGTCACAACTTAGCATTTTTTATATGGGCTCGTTCGCCCAGGCGTGCCCTCGCCTAAAGGACCCGCTCGAACGAGTTCACCCGGGTGCCCTCAAACGACCCGCCCGAACGATTTTGCATGGGCGCCCGAACGACCGAAACGAACCGACAAGGGAGAGCCGGGCAAACGAGCTGCACGAACGTCCACAAAGCCAACCTCAGGTCACAACTTAGCATTTTTGATACGGGCTCGTTCGCTTGGGCGCGCCATCGCCCGAACGACCCGCCCGAACGAGTTCACACGACCCGCCTAAACGAGTTCACACGGGCGCCCTCAAACGACCCGCCCAAACGACCCGACCGAATGAGTTCACACGGGCGCCCTCAAATGACTCGCCCGAACGATTTTGCATGGGCGCCCAAATGACCAAAACGAATCGACAAGGGAGAGCCAGGCAAACGAGCTGCACGAACGTGCACAAATCCAACCTCGGGTCACAACTTAGCATTTTTGATACGGGCACGTTCACCCGGGCGCACCCTCACCCGAGTGACACGCCCGAACGAGTTCACACGGGCGCCCATAAACGACCCGCCCGAACAATTTTGCATGGGCGCCCGAACAACCGAAACAAACCGACAAGGGAGAGCCGGGCAAACGAGCTGCACGAACATGCACAAAGCCAACCTCGAGTCACAACTTAGCATTTTTTATATGGGCTCGTTCGCCCGGGCACGCCCTCACCCGAACGACCCGCCCAAATGAGTTCACCCGGGCGCACTCAAACGACCCGCTTGAACGATTTAGCATGGGCACCTGAACGACCAAAACGAACCGACAAGGGAGAGCCGGGAAAATGAGCTGCACGAATGTCCACAAAGCTAACCTCGGGTCACAACTTAGCATTTTTGATACGGGCTCGTTCGCCTAGGCAAGCCCTCACCCGAACAACCCGCCCGAACGAGTTCACACGACCCACCCGAACGACCCGCCCGAATGAGTTCACACGGGCGCCCTCAAACGACCTACCTGAACGAGTTCACACGGGCACCCTCAAACGACCCGCCCAAACGAGTTCACACGGGCACCCTCAAACGACCCACCCGAACGACCCGCCCGAACGAGTTCACACGGGCGCCCTCAAACGACCCGCCCGAACGAGTTCACACGGGCGCCCTCAAACGACCCGCCCGAACGAGTTCACACGGGCGCCCTCAAACGACCCGCCCAAACGAGTTCACACGGGCGCCCTCAAATGACCCGCCCGAATGATTTTGCACGGGCGCCCGAACGACCGAAACGAACAGACAAGGGAGAGTCGGGCAAACAAGCTGCACGAACGTGCATAAATCCAACCTCGGGTCAAAACATAGCATTTTTGATAGGGCTCATTTGACCGGGCGTGCCCTTGCCTGAACGACCCACCCAAACGAATTCACACGACCCGCCCGAACGAGTTCACACGGGCGGCCTCAAACGACCCGCCCGAACGAGTTCACATGGGCGCCCTTAAATGACCCGCCTGAATGACCCGCCCGAACGAGTTCACGGGCACCCTCAAACGACCCGCCCGAACGAACCGCCCGAACGAGTTCACACGGTCGTCCTCAAACGACCCGCCCGAACGATTTTGCACGGGTGCCCGAATGACCGAAACGAAGCGATAAGGTAGAGTCGGGCAAACGAGCTGCACGAACATGCACAAAGCTAACCTGGGGTCACAACTTAGCATTTTTCATACGGGCTCGTTCGCCCGGGCACACCCTCGCCTGAACGACCCGCCCGAATGAGTTCACACGGGCGCCCTGAAACGACCCGACCTGCTCGAACGAGTTCACACAGGCGCCCTCAAACGACTCACCTGAACAATTTTGCACGGGTGCTCGAACGACCGAAACGAAGCGACAAGGTAGAGCTGGGCAAATGAGTTGTAAGAACGTGCACGAAGCCCACCTCGGGTAACAAATTAGCATTTTTGGTACGGGCTCGTTCGCCCGGGCACGCCCTCGCCCGAACGACCCGCCCGAACGAGTTCACACGGGCACCCTCAAACGACCCGCCCGAACGAGTTCACATGGGCACCCTCAAACGACCCACCCGAATGATTTTGCATGGGTGCCCGAACGACCGAAACGAAGCGACAAGGGAGAGTCAGGCAAACGAGCTGCACGAACGTGCACAAAGCCAACCTCGGGTCACAAATTAGCATTTTTGATACGGGCTCGTTCACCCGGGCACGCCCTCGCCCGAACAACCCGCCCGAACGAGTTCACATGGGCTCCCTCAAATGACCCTCCCGAACGACCCGCCCAAACGAGTTCACATGGGCGCCCTCAAACGACTCACCCTAACGAGTTCACACGGGCGCCCTTAAACGACCCGCCCAAACGAGTTCACAAGGGCGCCCTCAAACGACCACCCAAACGAGTTCACACGGGCGCCCTCAAACGACCCGCCTGAATGATTTTGCATGGGTGCCCGAACGACAGAAACGAAGCAACAAGGGAGAGCCAGGAAAACGAGTTGCACGAACGTGCACAAAGCCAACCTTGGGTCACAACTTAGGATTTTTGATACGGGCTCGTTCGCCCGGGCACGCCCTCGCCTGAATGACCCACCCGAACGAGTTCACACGGGCGCCCTCAAACGACCCGCCCGAACGAGTTTGCACGGACACCCTCGCCCGACCCGCCTGAATGGGTTTGCACGGACGCCCTCGCCCGACCCACCCGAATGGGTTTGCACGGACGCCCTCGCCCGAACGACCCACCCGAACGGGTTTGCATGGAAGCCCTCGCCCGAACGGGTTTGCACGGATGACCTCGCCCGACCCGCCCGAACGAGTTTACACGGGCGCCCTCAAACGACCCGCCCGAATGAGTTTACATGGCAAATGACCCGCCCAAATGAGTGTTTACATGGCAAACAACCCGCTCGAACGAGTTTACATGGGCTCCGACACACGACCAAAATGAAGTCACAAGGGAGATTCGGGCAAACGGGCAGCACGATCATGCACAAGGCCCAACCCCCTTCACAACTAAGCATTTTTTATACGACCACGTGTGCCCTAGGCACCGTCACATGACACGACATGACACGACCCGACCCGTTTGCACGGGTACCCACACACGACACGTCTCAACCCGCCCGAACGAAATTTGGGGTATCCATGGGCGCGTGACCTGAACGAAATTTCGGGGTTTCCGTGGGTGCACGACCCGAACGTAGGCACGAGGGAGCATTAGACAAATGGGCCACATGAACGTGCAGAAGACACACGGGTGGTCACGACTTAGCATTTTGGGCACGCCCACGTGTGCCCGGGCACCCACATATGGCACGACACGGCCCGACCGGCCTTGTGCGAGCCGACCCGACCCACCCGAACGCGTTTGCATGGGCACCCACACACGACACGACACGACCTGACCGGAACAAAATTTGGGGTTTCCTTGTATGCACAACCCGAACGAAATTTGGGGTTTCCATGGGTGCGCGACCCGAATGAAGGCACAAGGCAGCGTTGGGCAAACGGGCCGCACGAACGTGTAGAAGGCACATGGGGGGTCATGACTTAGCATTTTTGACACTGCCATGTGTGCCCAAGCATCCACGCACGACACGACCCGACCCGAACGAAGGCACGATGCAGCGTCGGGAAAACGGGTCGCGCGAACGTGCAGGAGGCACACGGGTGGTCACGCCCTAACATTTTTTGCATGGCCACATGTTCCTGAGCACCCACGCATGGCACGGCACGACCCGACCCGACTCGACTCGCCCGAACGTGTTTGCACGAGCACCCACACACGACACGACCCGACCCACCCGAACAGAATTTGGGGTTTACATGTGTGCACGACCTGAACGAAATTTGGGGTTTCCATGGGTGCACGACCCGAACGAAGGCCCAAGGGAACGTCGAGCAAACGGGCCGCACGAATGTGCAAAAGACACACAGGCGGTGACGAATTAGAATATCTAGAATGGCCATGTGTGTTGGGGCACCCACACACGGCACAACATGACGCGACCTGCCCTGGGCGAGCCGACCCGAATCACCCGAACGAAATTTGGGGTTTCCATGGGTGCACGACCCGAAGAAAGAAGGCGCATGGGTGGTCATGACTTGGCATTTTCGGCATGCCCATGTCTGCCGTGCACCCCCACACAATTCACGGCACGGGATGACCCGGCCCGCCCGAAGGAAATTTGGGTTTGAACGGGCGCACGACCCGAACGAAGGCACGAGGGTAGGAATATCTTTGACTCTAATACATAAATATACCTGGGGTAACATGCCCTTAATATCTTCAACATTTTCTTTCGACTCTTTATAACACTTTAACATGTGATAGGCCTATTTCAATGAGCAAGAAACTCAATGACAAATATAAATATCAAAATACAAATATAAATATAAATATTTTCTTCAATAAATACAAATATCAAAAGTACATTTATGAAGACCAAACCCAGTTACACTTTCTTCAACACCCCCTCTCAACTAGGGAGGTATTCATAAATCATTACAAGGTGTTTGGCTATTTTTCAATCTTGAATAATTCACATAAGAGAAACCGGATTGGCAACCCATCTATTATAGCATCATATTAGCCAACATTGTTCATAGTAAGGCCTTGACTAACAGCTTTATCTCTCATAATACCAGAGCATAATGTTGGCGAGGCCAATGGCTTATAAATACCTTGGTCATTGTCTCTAAAGGTACATACCCACCCAGGTGTTCCCTGAGTATGACCTTCCAGGACAATTCTTGTCTTGGGTTCCCATCCCTCAAAGAATATCGCTCCTCTTGCCTACTCTTGTCTTGGGTGCCCTACACATCCTCAAAGAGCATCAGATGCCAAATGATTGCCCAATCCTCTCGTTATTTCTTGCCAAGTGAAGACAAGAATGTTGTGTCTATCTCTTCCCCTTGATTGGGGAAGACATGCCCAAGTTTCCTCTGACAAGGAACTTGCCCAAGCTCCTTTGTATTTGGGAACTTGTTAGAACTCCCTCTTAGCTAGGGACTTGTCCATTCATCAACAACGTCTTCTTCATGGGTCCTTCAGCCGCTTGATCTCCTTCTTTCCTTCGATGTCATGAAGTCTTTGTTTGAACTTCTTCTTGGCAGGGTATCGGCCATCGATCACTTTCCCCCTGGTTTGTCATGTCATTGCTCCCTTCGTGGAAAGTGGCCTTCTTGATATATATCAGGTCCTTTTTGTCATCTAGCTACTCCTTTGTCACCTTGTCTATCCTTCATAACACTTATCACATGGATGCTTAGTTGTACTAGCTTGTTCCTGTACTTTGATTTAGTGGCCCTTCATGACTTCATCGTGATATTGCTCTTCATCATGACATATTTGTAGAGTTGAATAAGTTATCTGCACCTTACTATCTCCAAGGCCTTCGTAGGTGTCAAGCGTCCTTTATCTTTTACTTCCTTTGTCAGAGTTGTCGTGCCTTCTTTCGATAGATGTTGAGGAATCTTGTCAAATAGTTATTCTTTGTGAATGCGATGTTCTTCATTTTCTTCTTATTGGATTGATTGGTCAACCACCTTATACTCCTTATGAGAGCACTTCTTCATGTTGACCTTTACTCCACTGTAGCACATGCCTATGAGCATGTCATTGGCGAAAGAGATCCTTTTATTCTTGATCGTGATTCTAGAACTTTTCCCATGACCCAATCAATATATATGGCGACATGACTTAAACTTTGATGCATACATACCTCACCTTGATTATGCTTTTATCATCACGGCTTTATTTGATAGTTCTCCTCGATTGGTGTAGCCTTTCTTGCTTCATCTGCTCTCGCCTATATATCATCCTCTCTTGAATCCCATAAATGGGACCCCAATGAGACCTCTGCCCCCTTTGAAAGAAGACTTTAAGCAAAGAGGTTGACTTAGTCATAGGAGGATCTTCCTTCTTTTGCTTCTTGTCGTCTTCTTTCACTTCTTGAGTTACATGAGCTTCTTCCCTTTTTCTCTTGTTGTTGTTGTCCTTCTTAAGTTTAGGACAATCCCTTTTGTAGCATCCATACTCTTGGCATCCAAACAGTTCGACTTTCGACATGTAGTGGCCCCAACCAATTTGTTACTTTCCTTGCAAAAATACACTAAGGTATACTCAGAAGGGGACATATACTTACTTGATAGAGTTTGAGATGTAGTGAACTTGCTTTCTTCTTGAAGACTTGATGGCTTGCCTTCCTTAGATCTTGATGTTGTTCAAGTTGCTTTCTTCAAATGGACTTGCTTGATGACTTGACTCGTAGTGCCTTTCATTCTTCAAGATGGTGTAGCTTGATGTAGGTCCCTCTTTGATTGGTTCTTCTTGTAGGTGCCTTTATACAAGGCGTTTCTTCTTGCTTTGTAGTCTTCCATGAGGAATGATAGATGGTAGACCTTCTTGTCCTTGATGTGATTGAGACTTCTTGGCTTGACGCTTTAACCTTGCGGATGTTCTTGAGATTCCCTTTCCTTGATGTGTCACCTTAGCTCCGATACCGCGTTGAAGAATCTGGGGCAATGGGGTATAGCGGGATTCTTCTAGACTTGATAACAATTTGTGAAGCTCTTTTGCAATTTATTGTGTTATCTTAATCTTCTTCTCTTCTTATTAATGCACGTGTGTTTACTTTCATCAAACTGGTGCCAAAAACATAAGAACAAGAACACAAGATGTTGGCTCTCTGCCAGGGAAAAACCTCTCTCTCTCTCTCTCAGAGAGGAAAACCCTTTCATAAATTTCCCTCATTGAAGCTTATTATTGGTCATTGTGAAGCCCTAGACCCTTGACAATAATATCCCCAAAGCACAAGTCGAGTCCTTCCTCCTCTCTGCACTTTGTTTCTTCGGCGCTTCGTTCCCCGGCACTCTATGAGGTTGCAGGCTCGATGTACACCAAGTTTACTGCACCTGGGGCGATTTCCATCGTGACAAGACATGGAAACCCCAAATTTCCCGCACTTGGGATGCTTTCGACAAGGCGGGACATGGAATCCCCAGGTACCCCGCAATTTGGCGACCTTTGTCGAGGAGGGATCGGGAGACCCCATGTCACGCTCCTATCCTAGTGGTAGTATTTCAACCACGCATAAGCGGGTGCGGCACCGCTGTACTTTTTCCTTTTACCAATACTTGAGTACACGGTCTGCGCCTACTTCAACACTCGGTCAATTTTCCAGTAAGTGTTCTTAACAATGCAGCGAAAATAACTTACCATAAATTTATCTTCTTCAATTATTCTTTCAAACTGTCGTGTCGTGTGGTCGTGCTGCACTGGACCGCGACCTGCACGACACAACTCCACAACTGAATTGCGAACCTGTCTGCCCGACTTTCCCTTCCGTGGCACCCAAACTTTGCTCGTCAGTGCGGTCCATAGTGAGGGCGCATGGCCCGCATGTAGTGCGGCCTGCCTGCCCGGACGGCAACCCGCCCCGCTCTACCTGTCTGTGCTACCAAGCCCGACCCACCCTCTCTAATCCGCCCGCTGGTGCGGCTCTCTTACCCGCGTCCTTCTCTTCCTTCCATTTCGCCCAAATCCTTCCTTCACACTTGTTTTGCGATGTGGAAGTCTGAGTTCGATGTCCCTTCGTCGAACGCCATCCTCCTTACTTATACGCACCCTTTCGCCCAAGGGCCGTGTCTCTCGAGGATAACAAGGGTCGGCTCCATCAACACGCATGCCCGGCTGACCTGCCACATAACCTCGACATGCCCCATTCCAAGGAATCGCCGTGTCCCTTCGTGTGCATCGTCGCACCCATGGGTCGGCTCCAACACCTCGCCGATTACACCCGTCGGCGCACGTCGCACACATGCCCGCATCCTAACCCGTCCGCACATGGTCACCTCTTTCATCCGGGCACGCAACAAGGGTCGCCCGCGCGCCTTCCGTCGGTGGCTCACCCATCGTGCAGGTATCAAGGGGCGTGCGCCATCCCCAACATGGCGTAAGCGACATGGGAACCCCGCATGTCACGCCACCAGGCCTACAGTACTCTTTCAGCCGTACTTGGCGAGGTGCGGTGCCACCGAACACTTTATTTTCACCAATACTTATGTTCATGGACTACGCCTAACCATTAGTCTACTTAGTTTGTTTTTTGCAACCAAGTATTGTTATGTTTCCTTTATGCCAATGAACACCCATACACATTCATTATCATCAAAAATTATACATGAAGAACACAATTGCACAGTGTAAAGGAAGGGGCAACTCCCTGAACAATGAGTCTGCCCGAATACAATATATTATTCAACCCTACAATGTTTACGAGGCTTTACAAGTATACTTGGGAAACACCAAGTTTCATACTTAGCCAATTTTACAAATAGGCAACACCTCCGTGTGCCAACAGAGTTCCTTGCCCGAGCTGGGAGGGCGCGCCCTCACACGAGCTGCCAGTCGTACTCGTCGACTGAACCTCATTTACCACTGCACGACGGGCGGGCGACCTCACCCGAGTCACCCAGCGTTTCCTGTTGCACGACGGGCGGGCGACTTACCCGAGTCACCCGAGACACCTCCACATTTCTTCTTCCACAACGGGCAGGCAACCTACCCGAGACACCCCGTGTCACACTGAACGGCGGGTGCTTTCCCTACCTGCGCCCTCACCTGATAACTGAACCCTGTGCCTATCGTGTGTGCTTGCCCAAGAGCGGGTGCATATATGCCC
>CM062809.1:142825172-142892672 GCA_031772625.1 Pinus tabuliformis
GCGATGCCACACAAAGCCCGCATCGGCTAACGTCGACTGCCCATCCAAGGGGACAAGATCACCGCTCGCCAACGCACGCCACGAAACATCACTTGAGGTATTTCAGCCGACCGCACCGCACGGGGCACGGATGACCAGCTCTGCTACTCCCTAGCATATTGCAGGGAGCGTGTTTGAATGGGATGCGACGCCCAGACAGACGTGCCCTCGACCGAGGCCTCGGGTGCAAATTGCGTTCAAAAACTCGATGATTCACGGGATTCTGCAATTCACACTAAGTATCGCATTTCGCTACATTATTCATCGTAATAAGAGCCGAGATATCCGTTGCCGAGAGTCGTTTCCACATGTACTACTGAAAAACCACCCACAAAACTGAATAGGGGCACCCCCCACAAAAAATGTAAGGCCAAGGGGCAAAAGGAGGAAAAACGCATGAGAGAAAGAGAAACAAAGGTGTCTAACCCCCTCACAGGGGGAGTCTCGAACAGAGGAAAATCTCCCCCAGCCCCACGCCCTCGCAAAAAGTGGGGAAATGCGTGGAACAGTGATCGAGAAGGACTAGGGTGGCCACCACGGGAGCTCGCACTGCTTTTAGCCCTTCCCCGACACCAGCCCACAACGATTCCCCCTTTTCTCCGTAGAGTTAGGGACCGAAAGGAAGAAAAGGGTAGAAAACAGAGCACAAACAAGGCACAAGCCTCCCAAAGCTCTGTGCCTTCGGGAACTGAAGGGGGGAACTGAAGGGGGCGATGATCAAGAAGGACTAGGGTGGCCACCCCGGGAGCTCGCACTGTGTTTTGTCCTTCCGGAACACCAATCCACAACAATCCCACTTTTTCTCCTTAATGCTAGGGGCCACGAGGAAGAAGGGAAGAAGAAAACAAACAAGAGAGAAAGGGATATATCAACCGTGGCTACCAGATCACAAGGGGAGGCTTCAAACAGAGAACAAGCTTCCCCAACCCCGTGCCTTCGCAAAAAGGGGGGAACTGCAGGGGACGACGATCGAGAAGGACTAGGGTGGCCACCCTGGGAACTTGCACTACTTTTCGTCCTTCCCAAACACCAATCCACAACAATCCCACCTTTTCTCCGTAAAGCTAGGGGCCGAAAGGAAGAAGGGAAGAAAACAACATGAAATAAAGAGAGATATCAAACGCGTCCACCGGCTCACAGGGGGAGGCTCAAACAGAGAACAAGCTTCCCCACCCCCGTGCCTTCACAAAAAGGGGGGGAACTGCAGGGGATGGCGATCGAGAAGGACTAGGGTGGCCACCCTCAGAACTCGCACTACTTTTCGTCCTTCCTAAACACCAATCCACAACAATCCCACCTTTTCTCCGTAAAGCCAAGGGGCCAAAAGCAAGAAGGGAAGAAAACAACAAGAAAGCAAGAGATATCAAACGTGGCTACCGGCTCACAAGGGGAGGCTCAAACAGAGAACAAGCTTCCCAAACCCCGCGCCTTAGGAAAATGGGGGAACTGCAGGGGATGGCGATCAAGAAGGACTAGGGTGGCCACCCTGGGAACTCACACTGCTTTTCTTCCTTCCCAAGCACCAATCCACAACAATCCCACCTCTCCTCCGTAAAGCTAGGGGCAAAAGGAAGAAGGGAAGAAAACAACACCAAAGAAACAAAGATCCCAAGAAAAGAGAGAAGCTCAACAGCACGCCGAGTAGATGTCTGCTAACCAAAAAGAAATCAAACAAGGCACCCAATCAAAAAAGCATCCCACCTCTTCACACCCTCCCACATGCATTCAGCACAACACCCTTTCCAGCTTTACAACATAGCAAACAACCAAGCAAATAAATCACAACCTAAAACTGACCAATAGAAAAGACAAGGGCCACGATGAGACCAGTGTCTGGAGCACGTCACTGAGAGGCAAACAGCCCCCCAACCCAGCGGCACAAGGCTTCAAACGAAAAATAGACTGCTACCAATAACACAAACCCACCCCACCATTGCACCCCTCCGTGTACAAAACACCCAACAACCTTTCCAGCGAGAGAGTCAACGGGGGTCAAAGAATCAAACTCCAAAGAGGAGTTGTCACGGGCCGACACTCAACACTGGAGAAAGTCGTGGGCCACAAATACATCGATGGTGAAAGGCCACTAGAGAGAGGGACATTCGCAAAGCGCACACCACGAAACAAAGAAATGATGCAAGTCCCACAAAAAACCCAGAATCCAAAGGGAGGAACAAAGACACAACCCGCTACTTCTTTTTCCCTCAGAAGGGGAGTGGGTGACGAGAGGACGAGGAATTCCCTCGACGACAGAGGCACGAGATAAGATTGCCACCCTCATGCCGGTTGGCGGGGAAAATTGCAATCTCGATGGAGCTCAGACCGAGGGATGGGTTTTTCATTACCTCGACACCCAACCCTTCCGCGAGGGCATGTCGAGGAACGATCGGGAGGGACTAGGGTGGCCAGCCCAACGGGTTGAACCGCTCTTCATCCATCCCATACTTGACCACACCCCGACAATATCGCCTCACGAAAGGTTTGAGATACCAGGCGCGCACGCAACCAATCCCTCGACCCAACCACCAGCGAAAAAGCTCACCCAAGCAACACATCAACCGTCGCTGCCTTTTCGAGAGAACCAACTATGGAAGCCCGCACCCTTGGCCCATGCCTTCCAACGAACAAAAGACTGAGCACCGCCACTACGAATGAGTCTGAATTTATCCATCATATTTACCGAGCACCTCAACTCTGCAGCAACCATGCCCGGCCGAACAGATCGTCGGAAGGGCTCCCAAGAAACAAGCTTCCGGACCCCCTGCAGAAACACATTGGGGGGAAGAAAAACAAAGGATGGGTGGGACAAGCACAAGCATGGCTTCCAAGAACACACGAAAAAACAAGCGTAGTTACCTCAAGACAAGCAACCAACAATGTTCCCACCAAAAACCAAACCTACTCCCCTAGAGACGCACCACAAAGTCCCACATTGCAATCAAAACCCAACCAACTCGAACCCAAAAAGAAAACCCGTGCTATCAATAATCCTACCGCAGGTTCACCTACGGTAACCTTGTTACGAATTCTCCTTCCTCTAAATGATAAGGTTCAATGAACTTCTCACGACGTCGATGGCGGCAAACCACCATCGTCGACGCAATCCGAACACTTCACCAAATCATTCAATCGTTAGGAGCGACGGGCGGCGTGTACAAAGGGCAGGGACGTAGTCAACACGAGTTGATGACATGCGATTACTAGGAATTCCTTGTTGAAGACCAATAATTGCAATGGTCTATCCCCATCACGATGCAATTTGAGAAGATTTCCCTATCCTCTTGAACGAGGAATAAAAAATCGTTGGCTACATCAGTGTAGTGCGCGTGCGGCCCAGAACATCTAAGGGCATCACAGACCTATTATTGCTTCAAACTTCCATGGCCTAAACAGCCATAGTCCCTCTAAGAAGCTGGCCGCGAAGGGGAACCTCCGCGTAGCTAGTTAGCAGGCCGAGGTCTCGTTCGTTATCAGAATTAACCAGACAAATCGCTCCACCAACTAAGAACGACCATGCACCACCACCCATAGAATCAAGAAAGAGCTCTCAATCTGTCAATCCTTACTATGTCTGGACCTGGTAAGTTTCCCCGTGTTGAGTCACATTAAGCCGTAGGCTCCACTCCTGGTGGTGCCCTTCCGTCAATTCCTTTAGGTTTTAGCCTTGTGACCATACTCCCCCGGAACCCAAACACTCTGATTTCTCAGAAGGTTCTGGCGGAGTCCTTAGAGCAACATCCGTCGATCCCTAATCGGAATCTTTTATGGTTGAGACTAGGATGATATCTGATCGTCTTCGAGCCCCAACTTTCGTTCTTGATTAATGAAAACATACTTGGAAAATGCTTTCACAGTGGTCCGTCTTTCATAAATCCAAGAATTTCACCTCTGACAATGAAATACGAATGCCCCCGACAGTTTCACAGTCTGAATTAGTTCATACTTAGACGTGCATGTCTTAATCTTTGAGACAAGCATATGACTACTGGCAGGATCAACCAGGTAGCACCCTGTTGGCGAGGTAAATCCTCTCTGCGGACAGAGATGATCCCTACTAGCCCAGACCGGGTCTAGAAACAATCACACAATGCTATCACGCAAGTTCCTAATTGCAAATAAAATTGGATGGTGAGAACCTACTTGGATTCCAACGCTAGTGTTCGTAGAAGAGATGTCGCCCTCGTTCCTTTGCCTTGGCTGGTCACGATCCCCATGATCTCCGTGATTGGACACCTGCACATGCAAAGAGCAACACGAATACAAGCATAAAATCTAGTAGATGCAATTATATATCAGTCAGAAAAGATATAACTCAACATCAATCATAGGACAATGAGAGTGGAACCATAATGATAGTCATCTATTATTAATAAATAACAAATAAGAATACAACCATTGTTCTGACGTCAAATCCTCCTTTGGCTGGGTAGTCAGCTACACAAGTCTTGCAAAGCTTGTTGGGATGAGGAACAAGCCTCTCTCTCTTTGGGTGACAAGAATCTCCTTACTTAGATTTGGCCTTATGGGTGCAAAGAAGGCTCTTGCAGCTTCAAACTCTCTATCACTATGCCGGAACTAGAACTACTGTAACTCTGACTATTGTGACTAGCTTGCTCAAGGCATAGAGACAAGCTTTTATAGATAGAGAAGAAAGAGATAGGATCAACCACATTATTCATGGGATTGGCTTTATCACTTGGAAACTTCCATGAAAGGTGGCAAACCACTTTCCCTTCTATGGAGATTCAAAGCCAAACCATCCTAGCTCAACATGGATTCAGTTGGTGAATGGGTTGAAGAGAACCTTCGAAAGTTTGTTGGTTAAAAGCTTTACTCAATTCCGTTGGCGCGAGTGTGACTCTGAGACAGAGCGCCAATGGCATACCCTTTTTAGAGGATTTCCCTCATTGGCGTGGGCAATGAACTGTGGACCCGCGCTAATGTAGAAAGAGCTGTTTTCATGGGTATTTTGCAGGAGATGTCTTCAGGGCAAATGAAGTTCATACTAAGAGGAATAAGATGCAAGTGGTTTTAGGTCATGTCACTTCTCACAGGTCCCGAAATGAGTCCTCTAGTGTGCGGGTAAGGGGTAACAGGGACGGTGACAAACGGTGACAAATTTTTGTGTAACACACCGTCCCACTTCAAAGGGCATTCCGGGCGCTCTCTTACCGAGAGCCAGCCTGAACACCCATCAAGTCAAAGAGATGTAAAAATATCATGTAAAACTTTTATGCCTTGCACCTCTTGCATCCCAAGAAGGAAGCACACGCAACATGCCAAGGACATGGCAAACAAATTGGCAGACCTGCCGAGCCACAATGCACCAAGGCCACTCCGGAGTTTGCAGCCATGACCCAACCAACAAGAAAACGAGCGATCACTCACCGACTCCCTTAGAAATTCCTCCAAAGGCCTCCACGCCCCACACCGAGGGCACCTAGGAGTCTACCCAGACAGCAGCAACGATGGAACTCGATCAACCGATCGCCCACGGCAGCTTCGATGCAAAGGAAACAAATGGAGAACGACCAACCACGCAACCTCTATATTACAAATGAGCCACAACCCTCCCCGCCCCCGCACCGAGGCCACCTAGGAATCCACCCGGACAGCAGCAACGATGGACCTCGATCTCCCGACCGCCTGCAGCAGCCTCGATGCGAAGGAAAAGGAAGGAAATAAAAAGAGGATGACCGACCGCACAAATCCTATCATAGAGAGGCCATACAAACCTCCCCACCCCGCACCGATGCCACCTAGGAGTCCACCCGGACAGCAGCAACAGTGGACCTCGATCGGATGATCGCCTGTGGCAGCCTCGACACAAAGGCAAGGGAAGGAAATCATACAAGACAAACCGAGCCCACAACCTCCCTTAGAAATGCCCCCCAACCCACCCCTCCCCTCCCCGCACAGGGGCCACCTAGGAGTCCACCCGGACAGCAGCAACGATGGACCTCGATCGCATGATCGCCTGCGGCAGCCTCAATGCAGAGAGGAAATGGAAGGAAATAAAACAAGACCAACCAAGCCCACAACCTCTCTTAGAAATGCCCCTCGACCCTCCACGCCACGCACCGAGGCCACCTAGGAGTCCACCCACGACAGCAGCAACGGTGGACCTCGATCACTTGACCGCCTGCGGCAACCACGATGTGAAGGCAAAGGAAGGAAGTAAATGCAAATCAAGAGGGTCACTACACAATACAAGAACACATATCCAAATAGGAGGAGGAGGGATCGGGCAGCTCCGCACCCCACGCACCCTACGTACAGGCAACCTAGGGGATTTCCCACAGCTTTACCGACCGGACGATGAATAATTTTCCCCTATGGCCACCTCCACGCAAAGGAGGGAGGTCGAAGCGTTCCACCTTGAAATCCTTCTTCCAAATAGCCCCCACCATCGATGACTATAGTAGCAAGCCTCCTCCCCATTGGACCACGAGCGCATACACAATTGAAACAACAAGTGCCCCCCAACCCTCCCCGCAAAGAGGCCACCTAGGAGTCCACCCGGACAACAGCAATGATGGACCTCAACCGCATGATCACCTGCAGCAGCCTCAATGCAAAGGAAACGAAAGGAAACAAAACAACAAGACCAATCGAGCCCACAACCTCTCTCTTAGAAATGCCCCCCGACCCTCCACGCCACGCACTGAGGCCACCTAAGAGTCCACCCGCGCCAGCAGAAACGGTGGACCTCGATCACTTTGACCGCTTGTGGCAACCATGATGCGAAGGCAAAGGAAGGAAGTAAATGCAAATCAAGAGGGTCGCTACACAATAAAAGAACACATATCCGAACAGGAGGAGGGATCGGGCAGCTCTGCACCCCACGCACCCTATGTACAGGCAACCTAGCAGATTTCCCACAGCTTTACCGACTAGGCGATGAATAATTGTCCCCTATAGCCACCTCCACGCAAAGGAGGGAGGTGGAAGCATTACACCTCGAAATCCTTCTTCCAAATAGCCCCCACCATCGATGTAGCAAGCCTCCTCCCCCTTGGACCATGAGCACATACACAATTGAAACAACAAGTGCCCCCCAACCCTCCCCTCCCCACAGAGAGGCCACCTAGGAGTCCACCCGGACAGCAGCAACGATGGACCTCGATCACATGATCACCTGCAGCAGCCTCAATGCAAAGGAAACGGAAGGAAACAAAACAACAAGACCAACCAAGCCCGCAACCTCTCTTAGAAATGTGCCCCCTGACCCTCCACGCCACGCACCGAGCCCACCTAGGAGTCCACCCGTGACAGCAGAAATGGTGGACCTCGATCACTTGACCGCCTGCGGCAACCATGATGCAAAGGCAAAGGAATCAAATAAATGCAAATCAAGAGGCTTGCTACACAATACAAGAACATATCCAAACATGAGGAGGGATCGGGCAGCCCCGCAGCCCCCGCACCCTACATACAGGAAACCTAGGAGATTTCTCACAGCTTTACTGACTGGACGATGAATACTTTTCCCCTACGGACACCTCCATGCAAAGGAGGGAGGTCAAAGCATTCCACCTCGAAATCCTTCTTTCGGATAGCCCCCACCATCGACATAACAAGCCTCCTCTCCATTGGACCAGGAGAGCATACACAATTCAAACAACAAATGCCCATAAACATTGTGACTTAACAATTCCAACCGCAAAAGCCTGCCACGCACACAAGATGCAAGTGAAAAGCCAACGCCTCGATCAAACATATGGGCCAACACATCTATCAAAACCTCAAAGCCAATGCAACCATGAACTATACGCACTTTGAAAGGAATTCCAACCCTTGACTTTACAATAAGGAGAACAGCGCCTCACATCGCCCGACGGAAAAATCAAGCAAGAGGGAGGGTAGGTGGTTTACAACCAAAACCCTTCCACTTCCCTCTTAAATGTATGCATCTTAACCGACAATGCCAACATGGAAAGAGTACAAACACAAGACACCGGCACCATAAACAGCCGAACAATGAAGAGGCTATCCATCACAAGGAGCCACAGCACAACAACCCATACAACTCCCAAAACTTGGAGCAGAAGGGGAATTATTCACATATGCCTCCCACGACAAGCATGGCCAACATTACCACTCATGTGCTACCGAGTGGGTATGGAGAGAAGATGAAAATTGGACACCGTACAAATGACCCAAGGCCATTCTTGAGGCAAACCCGAAAAACCAACTCAATTACCAACTCATCTTTCACACGAAAAACAAAACCCTCCACACCAAATAGGGAGGAGGTGAACAATATAACGAGGAGCTAATTTCAATGGATCCACAAATGGCTGCCCAGCCCAATCAAAATTCTCTATTCGCAACAATCGAGGGGCACGATAGCGACATAGGCAATGACGGAGTTTTGGGGATTCCATCTGGGACCGTAACAATGAAGGCTCAAAGGAGCGCCGAGAAAACTTTCAACATTCTTATCGTTGGGATGGGAAAGAGGGACGGGGATGAGCATGGCCCACATTACCGCTCATGTGCTACCGAGCGGGGATGAAGAGAAGACGAAAATTGGCCACCCTACAAACGACCCAAGGCCATCGTTCGGGAAGACCCGACAAAGAAACTCAATTACCAACCCACCTTTCACACGGAAAGAAAACTTGTCACCGGTATCTTCTGGAGGGGAACAAGGGGGACAAGGATGAGCCAAGGAGCCACACCACAACAACCCATACATCTCCAAGAACTTAGAGAGTAGAAAGGGAATTGTTCACGTATGCCTCCCGGGACGAGCATGGCCAACATTACCGCTCATGCGCTACCGAGTGGGGATGGAGAGAAGATGAAAATCGGACACCCTACAAATGACCCAAGGCCATCGTTCAGGCAAACCCGAAAACACAAATTGATTACCAACCCACCTTTAACACGGAAAGAAAACCTGCCGCTGGTATCATCTGGAGGGGCACAAGGGGACCAAGATGAACCAGGGAGCCAAACCACAACAACCCCTATAGCTCCAAGAAATTAGAGATCAATTGTCCAGATATGCCTCCCGGGACGAGCATGGGCAACATTACCACTCATGCGCTACCCAGTGGGGATGGAGAGAAGATGAAAATCAGCCATCCTACAAATGACCCAAGGCCATCATTTAGGCAAACGCGAAAACACAACTCGATTACCAACCCACCTTTCACACGGAAAGAAAACCTGTTGCTGGTATCATCTGGAGGGGCACGAGGGGGACCAGGATGAGCCAGGGAGCCACACCATAACAACCCATATAGCTCCAAGGAATTGGAGAGTGGAAGGGGAATTTTTCACGTATGCCTCCTAGAACGAGCATGGCCAACATTACCGCTCATGTGCTACCGAGTGGGGATGGAGAGAAGATGAAAATCGGACACCCTACAAACAACCCAAGGCTATCATTCAGGCAAACCCGAAAACACAACTCGATTACCAACCCACCTTTCACACAGAAAGAAACCATGCCGCTGGTATCATCTGGAGGGGCATTCGACGACCAAGACGAGCCAGGGAGCCACACCACAACAACCCATACAGCTCCAAGGACTTGGAGAGTGGAAGGGGAATTGTTCACATATGCCTCCCAGGACGAGCATGGGAAACATTACCACTCATGCGCTACTGAGTGGGGATGGAGAGAAGACGAAAATCGGCCGCCCTACAAATGACCCAAGGCCATCATTCAGGCAAACACGAAAACACAACTCGATTACCAACCCACCTTTCACACGGAAAGAAAACCTGTCGCTGGTATCATCTGGAGGGGCCCTCGAGGACTAGGAGGAGCCAGGGAGCCACACCACAACAGCCCATACAACTCCAAGAACTTGGAGAGTAGAAGGGGAATTGTTCACATATTCCTCCCCAGCCGAGCATGGCCAACATTACCGCTCATGCGCTACCGAGTGGGGATGGAGAGAAGATGAAAATCGGTCGCCCTACAAATGACCCAAGTCCATCGTTCAGGCAAACTAGAAAACACAACTCAATTACCAACCCACCTTTCACACGGAAAGAAAGCCTGTCGCTGGTATCATCTGGAGGGGCACGCGGGGACCAGTACGAGCCAAGGAGCCACACCACAACAGCCCATACAGCTCCAAGAACTTGGAGAGCGGAAGGGGAATTGTTCACGTATGCCTCCCAGGACGAGCATGGCCACCATTACCGCTCTTGCGCTACCGAGTGGGGATGGAGAGAAGATGAAAATCGGCAGCCCTACAAACGACCCAAGGCCATCGTCTAGGCAAACCCAAAAACACAACTCAATTACCAACCCACCTTTCACACGGAAAGTAAACCTGTCACTGGTATCATCTGGAGGGGCACGCGGGGACCAGGACGAGCCGAGGAGCCACACCGCAACAACCCATACAGCTCCAAGGACTTGGAGAGCAGAAGGGGAATTGTTCACATATGCCTCCCAAGATGAGCATGGCCAACATTACCGCTCATGTGCTACCGAGTGGGGATGGAGAGAAGACGAAAATCGGTAACCCTAAAAATGACCCAAGGCCATCCTTTAGGCACATGGGAAAACACAACTCGATTACCAACCCACCTTTCACACGAAAAGAAAACCTGTCGCTGGTATCATCTGGAGGGGCGCAAGGGGGACCAGGACGAGCAAGGGTGCCACACCACAATAGCCCATACAACTCCAAGAACTTGGAAAGCAGAAGGGGAATTGTTCACATATGCCTCCCAAGATGAGCATGGCCAACATTATCGCTCATGCGCTACCGAGTGGGGATGGAGAGAAGATGACAATCGGCCACCCTACAAATGACCCAAGGCCATCGTTCAGGCAAACGCGAAAACACAACTCAATTACCAACCCACCTTTCACATGGAAACAAAACCTGTCGGTGGTATCATCTAGAGGGGAACGAGGGGGACCAGGACGAGCAAGGGAGCCACACCACAACAGCCCATACAGCTCCAAGAACTTGGAAAGCAGAAGGGGAATTGTTCACATATGCCTCCCAAGACGAGCATGGCCAACATTACCGCTCATGCGCTACCGAGTGGGGATGGAGAGAAGATGAAAATTGGCCACCCTACAAATGACCCAAGGCCATCGTTCAGGCAAATGCAAGAACACAACTCAATTACCAACCCACCTTTCACACGGAAAAAAAACCTGTCGCTCGTATCATCTGGTATTTTCTTTGGCCCCCGCACAACCGAAACGAAGTGACAAGGGAGATTCAGGCAAACGAGCAGCACGAAAATGGGCAAAGCCAACCTCGGGTCACAACTTAGCATTTTTTATACAGGCACGTTGGCCCGTGCACGCCCACACCTGAACGAATTTGCATGGGCGCCCGCACAACCAAAACGAAGCAACAAGGGAGAGCCGGGAAAACGAGCTGCACGAATGAGCACAAAGCCAACCTCAGGTCACAACTTAGCATTTTTTGATATAGGCTCGTTCGTCTAGGTGCACCCTCGCCCAAACGACCCACCCGAACGAGTTCACACAGACGCCCTCAAATGACCCACCCGAACGATTTTGCATGGGCACCCAAACGACCGAAACGAAGCGACAAGGGAGAGTCGGGCAAACGAGCTGCATGAACATGCACAAAGCCAACCTCGGGTCACAACTTAGCATTTTTGATACGGGCTCGTTCACTCGAGCATGCCCTCGCCCGAACGACCCGCCCAAACGAGTTCACACGGACGCCCTCAAATGACCCGCCGAAACGACCGAAACGAAGCGACAAGGGAGAGTCGGGAAAATGAGCTACACGAACATGCACAAATCCAACCTTGGGTCACAACTTAGCATTTTTGATACGGGCTCGTTCGCCCGGGCGCGCCCTCACCCGAACGACCCGCCCGAATGAGTTCACACGAGTGCCCTCAAACAACTCGCCCGAACGATTTTGCATGGGTGGCTGAACGACCGAAACAAAGCGACAAGGTAGATCCGGGCAAGCTGCATGAACGTGCACAAAGCCAACCTCGGGTCACAACTTAGCATTTTTGATATGGGCTCATTCGCCCGAGCGCGCCCTCGCTGGAACGACCCGCCCGAACGAGTTCACATGGACGCCCTTAAATGACCCGCGCGAATGACCGAAACGAAGCGACAAGGGAGAGCCGGGAAAACGAGCTGCACGAAGGTGCACAAGGCCAACCTCAGGTCACAACTTAGCAAATTTTATACTGGCTCGTTCCCCTGTGCACGCCCTCACCCGAACGAGTTCACACGGACGCCCTCAAACGACCCGCCTGAACGATTTTGCATGGCCACCCGAATGACCGAAACGAAGCGACAAGGGAGAGCCAGGCAAACGAACTGCACGAACATGCACAAAGCAAACCTCGGGTCACAACTTAGCATTTTTGATATGGGCTCATTTTCCCAGGCGTGCCCTCGCCCGAACGAGTTCACACGGATGCCCTCAAACGACCGGCCCGAACGATTTTTCATGGGCGCCCAAACGACCGAAATGAAGCGACAAGGGAGAGTCGGGCAAACGAGCTGCACGAACATGCACAAAGCCAACCTCGGGTCACCACTTAGCATTTTTGATATGGGCTCGTTCGCCCGGGCGCACCCTCACCCAAACGACCCGCCCAAACGAGTTCATAAGGGCGCCCTCAAACGACCCACCCGAACGATTTTGCATGGGCACCCGAACGACCGAAACGAAGCGACAAGGGAGAGTCAGGAAAACGAGCTGCACAAACATGCACAAAGCCAACCTCGGGTCACAACTTAGAATTTTTGATACGGGCTCGTTCGCCCGGGCGCACCCTCATCCAAACGACCCGCCCGAACAAGTTCACACGGGCACCCTTAAACGACCCACCCGAACGATTTTTCATGGGCGCCTGAACGACCGAAACGAAGCGACAAGGGAGAGCCGGGAAAATGAGCTGCACAAATGTGCACAAAGCCAACCTCGGGTCACAAATTAGCATTTTTGATACGGCCTCGTTCGGCCGGGTGCGCCCTTGTCCGAACGACCTGCCTAAAGGAGTTCACACGGGCGCCCTCAAACAACCCGCCCGAACAATTTTGCATGGGCGCCCGAACGACCGAAACTGTAAGGCCTTCGTGTGGTAGGCGATCATGCATGGCTACGGGTAAGAGCGCGGGCGGGCGCGCGGGCGTGTTCAACCACGATGTGCGACGGGTGGGGCAGAGTGCGGAGGAAATGCGACAAACTTACGACACTATGCGACATAAAAATGCGACGTTATGGGGTAACACTAAAACAACTAAGTGTTGAACTACCATATATATATGCGATGTTGAACGATGCTTACAAGCTGACTTGTGTGTGTTACTTGTCGACATGCGTTGGCTAATTTGGGGGTTGGCCTGGGGCAGCACACCCCTTGAAACCTGCGTAAGGTTTCATATAAGTAAGTGAGGTTTGAAGCTCATTTACTCACCAACGAATTGGCTCATCACTTCTACTTACTAGTAAAGGGGTAAAAGGAGCTGCGCATAGCTCATGCACTCTACCTGAGTGCGGTTTTGGTGAATTCTTGTGCCGGGTGAGGTGAAGGCAAGCGTGCTCGAGTATAGTTTGGATGCGGATTCGTGCAGGACTTGGTAGAGAGGTATAAGTGGCTCGGGTGAGCACTTCTCTTTGTGCAAGGGTGCACATGATTGTAAAAGGTTGTTCTATGCCTTGATTGTAGAATATTCTAAGTATAGACTTGGTGTTTTTCCAAGTATACTTGATGATTGTATTATTGAAAAACTGATATAATATATTGTCGGGCAGACTTGTTCAGGAGTTGCCCCTCCCCTTTATACTTGTTGCAATTGTTGTTCTCAGTTTAATTGCATGATGATAATGAATGAGTATGGGCTTCATTAAGTATAAAGGATAATTTCTTTTACTTAGTTGCGAAACACAAGCTAAGTATGTTAATGTGAAAGTAGGCATAGTCCACGAATGTTAGTATTGGTGAAAGGAACGCGTTCGGTGGTGCCGCACCTCGCTATAAGCGGTTGGAAGATTACCGCAGGTGTAGGGGCGTGACAGTTGGTATCAGAGCAGCTGATCCGGATATTGAAGCTACTACACAACTTCACCGAAGTGAAGTTGGTATCAGAGCTCGGTCTAGAGCTGATGAGCAAGGTTTGCTCGTGACAGGTACTTGCAGGTGAAGGAAACCATTTCACACGAAGTGGAACAAGGGTTGGTTCAGGTTGCAGGTGACTTGGTGAATATGGAGAAGGCTGAAAAGGCAGTGATGGTAGATGAACCTACGAAAGGTGAATCTAGCCATAGTGCAGTTAAAGCCCTTCGGTACGAATTATTGGAACATATGAGTCGATGGAGTTCAGAATGGGTTTCGATGAAGGCCGAGAACATGAAGATTCGAAAGAGCTCTTCGGAACTAAAGAAGGAACTTGAAGAAATCAAGAGCCAATGCGGAAGTACCATAGATGTTGAACTCAATGAACTCGATGAGGGGATCCAACGAAGTGATATTGATCTTCAAGAGCTCTTTGATGAAAGAGCCCGGTTGAGGAAGGAAAGTGCCAGGGTGGAAGCCGAAATCAAGCAAATTGAGGAAGAGATAAGGAAGAAGCTTCTTGGTAAGAAGGTTGTTGTGATTGAGCAGGAAGAGCTCGACTACATTGACAGGTTGGGAACTCACTACCGAGAGCATCCAGAGGACATTCGGAAGTTTAGTTCTATGAACTTGGTCAGTGGACACTTGGTTGGTGCACTTGAGCAAGATATGATGAAGGGCAAGCTTGAAGGGAGTCAAGCTGGACCAGGATCGAGTTTCTTAGAGGAGCCAGGCAAGGAGGTGAAGTACCTTAGGAGGAATGTCAAGGTGGAGCATGAGCCAATTGACACTTCTGAGGCTAAATTATTGAAGAAGGTTGTTGATGTGAGGCGCAAGACAAAGCCAACAAAGGAAGGTGATTCCTTGAAGCTAAGTTTTGTGCAGGTGACCGTGAAGGGCAAGAGATTTTCAGCTTTGGTGGATATGGGGGCTACTCATAGCTTCGTGAGCAGGAAGGCAGCAAAGTCTTTTGGGAAGAAAGCAAAGATGGAGAGGGAATGGAGTGCTTTCAAAGCAGTCAACTTTACCATTAGAGCTGTTGATGGTGTGTTGAAGGACACTCAGGTGAAAGTGGGATCGTGGTTTGGAAAGTTGGAATTGAGAGTTGTGGACATGGATGATCATTCTATGGTGTTCAGGCTTGACTTTATGGAGCTTGCACAAGCCATACCAATGGTGGACCGGGACATTCTCTTGATCACAGCTGAAGGGAAGACCATGATGGTACTGATGAATAGAAGAAGTTGCTTGGGGTATAGACCAAGGATGGCTTCTATGACTTTGTATCCCAAAGATCCAAATGTGAAGCATGAGGAAGTGGAGCAAAGAGGACTTGGGAGTGTGACTCAAACAACGAAGGAAAGAAAGCTAGTGGACTTCGTTGCAAGAGCTAGAAAGAAGAATGAAGAATGAAGGAAGTGAGAAGAAAACCTCACGAACATGGAGACACTTGTTGGGAGCATCTTCTACTGATGATCTTCACAATGGAGCTACAAGTGGAGGGAGCGCGAGTGCTACTTCAGAGGCAGTGGTTGATGAGGATTATGGAGGTAGAGATCCTGCTGGGATAGTGGACTTTTGTAGATCTGTTATGGGCATATATGACTTTCAGTTGACAAGGAACAAGCTAAGTGAGCTTGGATGTGCATGTGAAGAGATTGAAGTTGTGCATAGATACTTGAGGACACAACATCAATCTGACACATGGGTGGATGAGAGTCAGGGAGGAAACTTCTTGGCCTTCCTTTCTCTGTAGATAACCTTGGGGAAAGGTTGGTGTGGAGGCCTTGGTAGGGAGGAACCACATCAACTTTGCAAGGGGTCTTGGAGGAGGCTTCTTTATGACAGATGCAGACTTGGGTGAAGATGAGCAGAGGTTGAGATGGAGTCTAAATGGGTTGGACAGCATGGACAACTAGAGTCATGGACATCAGGTTGGTTATATGGAGCATGTTGCAGATGGGATGGAGTTTCCATGGACCTGAGCATGGGATGATTGTTAGATTCATGATGAGTCTGAGACGTAGCAGAACTAAGGGGAAAGGCTTGTGATGGCATAAGGATGTGCATTCTTATGGTTTGGACGTATGGTTGGACTGATCACCCGACTAGTTTGAGTCATGAGGGGTACCAATGTGCAGAGATATGTTGGCATTAGTCGAGACATGGTGACACATATGTGTTGGCATCTGACAGGGAGACTACATGGAGGGACACATGATGAAGACAAGAGGTCAGCAATCATGGATCAAGATGACATCTTATGGAGAGCATACCGTAGAGGTGCATGCATTGGTATGGTGAGCTTGGTGATAGTGTTCATTGAGCCGGGACATAGTGGAGAAGAGTCTCTACATGTGTTGCAAGGATGTTTGCCTTGCGAAGAGGAGTTCACATCACGGATGAGTGATGATCTTGGTGGATGGCTACCGGGATGATATGTTGTCGAGGACGACAACGATTTCAGGTGGAGGAGGATGTAAGGCCTTCGTGCGGCGGGCGACGGCGGGCAATCGTGCATGGGCGCGGGTGGGCATGCGGGCGCGTTCAACCATGATGTGCGACAGGTGCGACGGAGTGGGCATGTGTTGGCTAATTTGGGGGTCGGCCTGGGGCTGCACACCCCTTGAAACCTGCGCAAGGTTTCATATAAGTAAGTGAGGTTTGAAGCTCATTTACTCACCAACGAATTGGCTCATCACTTCTACGCACTAGTAAAGGGGTAAAACTGCGCAAGGGGTAAAAGGAGCTGCGCATAGCTCATGCGCTCTACCTGAGTGCGGTTTTGGTGAATTCTTGTGCCGGGTGAGGTGAAGGCAAGCGTGCCGGAGTACAGTTTGGATGCGGATTCGTGCAGGACTTGGTAGAGAGGTATAAGTGGCTCGGGTGAGCACTTCTCTTTGTGCAAGGGTGCACATGATTGTAAAAGGTTGTTCTATGCCTTGATTGTAAAATATTCTAAGTATAGACTTGGAGTTTTTCCAAGTACACTTGATGATTGTATTATTGAAAAATTGATATAATATATTGTTGGGCAGACTTGTTCGGCAGTTGCCCCTCCCCTTTATACTTGTTGCAATTTTTGTTCTTGGTTTAATTGCATGATGATAATGAATGAGTATGGGCTTCATTAAGTATAAAGGATAATTGCTTTTAATTAGTTGAGAAACACAAGCTAAGTATGTTAATGTGAAAGTAGGCGTAGTCCACGAATGTTAGTATTGGTGAAAAGAATGCGTTCGGTGGTGCCGCACCTCGCTATAAGCGGTTGGAAGACTACCACAGGTGTAGAAGCATGACAAAAACGAAGGGACAAGGGAGAGCTGGGCAAATGAGGTACACGACCGTGCACAAAGCCAACCTCGGGTCACAACTTAGAATTTTTGATACGGGCTCGTTCGCCCGGGCGCCCCCTCGCCCGAACGAGTTCACACGGGCGCCCTCAAACAACCCGCCCGAACGAGTTCACACGGGTGCCGTCAAATGACCCACCCAAACGAGTTCAAATGGGCGCCCTCAAACGACCCACCCAAACGACCCGCCTGAACGAGTTCACACGGGTGCCCTCAAACGACCCGCCCGAACGATTTTGCATGGCCGCCCGAACGACTGAAATGAACCGACAAGGGAGAGTCAGGCAAACGAGCTGCACAAACATGCACAAAGCCAACCTCGGGTCACAACTTAGCATTTTTGATACGGGCTCGTTCGCCCGGGCGCGCCCTCGCTCGAACGACCCGCCCAAACGAGTTCACACAGGCGCCCTCAAATGACCCGCCCGAACGATTTTGCATGGGCGCCCGAACAACCGAAACGAACCGACAAGGGAGAGCCGGGAAAACGAGCTGCACGAACGTGCACAAAGCCAACCTCAGGTCACAACTTAGAATTTTTGATACGGGCTCGTTCACCCGGGCGCGCCCTCGCCCGAACGAGTTCACACGGGCGCCCTCAAATGACCTGCCCGAACGACCCACCCAAACGAGTTCACACGGGTGCCCTCAAACGACCCGCCCGAACGAGTTTAATGGGTGCCCTCAAACAACCCGCCCGAACGATTTTGCATGGAAACCTGAAAGACCGAAGTGAACCGACAAGGGAGAGTCAGGAAAACGAGTTGCACGAACGTGCACAAAGCCAACCTCAGGTCACAACTTAGCATTTTTGATACGGGCTCGTTCGCTCGAGCGCGCCCTCGCCTGAACGACCCGCCCGAATGAGTTCACCTGAGCGCCCTCAAACGACCCGCCCGAACGATTTTGCATGGGCGCCGAAACGATCGAAATGAACTGACAAGGGAGAGTCGGGCAAACGAGCTGCACGAACGTGCACAAAGCCAACCTCAGGTCATAACATAGCATTTTTGATACGGGTTGGTTCGCCCGGGCACGCCCTCGCCCGAACGACCCGCCCGAATGAGTTCACACGGCCCGGCCGAACGAGTTCACATGGGCGCCCTCAAACGACCCACCCAAATGAGTTCACACGGGTGCCCTCAAAAGACCCGCCCGAACGACCCGACCGAACGAGTTCACACGGGCACCCTCAAACGACCTGCCTGAACTATTTTGTATGGGTGCCCGAACGACCAAAACGAACCGACAAGGGAGAGTTGGGCAAACGAGCTGCACGAACGTGCATGAAGCCAACCTCGGGTCACAACTTAGCATTTTATATACGGGCTCGTTCACCTTGGCGTGCCCTCGCCAGAATGACCCACCCGAATGAGTTCACACGGGCGCCCTCAAACAACCCGCCCGAACGATTTTGCATGGGCGCCCGAACGACCGAAACGAACCAACAAGGGAGAGCTGAGAAAACGAGCTGCACGAATGTGCATAAAGCCAACCTCGGTTCACAACTTAGCATTTTTGATACGGGCTCGTTCGCCCGGGCGAACACTCGCCCGAACGACCCGCCCGAACAAGTTCACCCAGGCTCCCTTAAACGACCCGCCCGAATGATTTAGCATGGGCGCCCGAACGACCGAAACGAACCGACAAGGGAGAGCCGGGCAAACGAGTTGCACGAACGTGCACAAAGCCAACCTCGGGTCACAACTTAGCTTTTTTGATATGGGCTCATTTGCTTGGGCAAGCCCTTGCCCAAACGACCCGCTCGAAAGAGTTCACACGACCCACCCCAACGACCCGCCCGAACGAGTTCACACGGGCGCCCTCAAATGACCCGCCTGAACGACCCGCCCGAACGAGTTCACACGGGCGCCCTCAAACGACCCGCCCGAACGAGTTCACACGGGCGCCCTCAAACGACCCGCCCGAACGATTTTTCATGGGCGCCCGAACGACCGAAACGAACCGACAAGGGAGAGCCAGGCAAACGAGCTGCACGAACGTGCACAAAGCCAACCTCGGGTCACAACTTAGCATTTTTGATACGGGCTCATTTGACCAGGCGCGCCCTCGCCCAAATGACCCACCCGAACGAATTCACACGACCCGCCCAAACGAGTTCACATGGGCGCCCTCAAACGACCCGCCCGAATGAACCGCCCGAACGAGTTCACACAGGTGCCATCAAATGACCCGCCCGAACGACCCGCCGGAACGAGTTCACGTGGGCGCCCTCAAACGACCCACCCGAACGATTTTGCACGGGTGCCCGAACGACCGAAACGATGCGACAAGGTAGAGCTAGGCAAACGAGCTGCACGAACGTGCATAAAGCCAACCTCGGGTCACAACTTAGCATTTTTTATACGGGCTCGTTCGCCCGGGCACACCCTCACCCAAACAACCCGCCCGAACGAGTTCACACGGGCGCCCTCAAACGACCCGCCCGAACGAGTTCACACGGGCACCCTCAAACGACCCGCCCGAACGATTTTGCATGGGTGCCCGAACGACCGAAACGAAGCGACAAGGGAGAGTCGGGCAAATGAGCTGCATGAACGTGCACAAAGCCAACCTCGAGTCACAACTTAGCATTTTTGATACGGGCTCGTTCGCCTCGGCACACCCTCTCCCAAACGACCCGCCTGAACGAGTTCACACGGGCACCCTCAAACGACCCGCCCGAACGAGTTCACATGGGGGCCCTCAAACGACTCGCCCGAACGATTTTGCACGGGTGCCCGAACGACCAAAAGGAATCGGCAAGGTAGAGCCGGGCAAACGAGCTGCACGAATGTGCACAAAGCCAACCTCGGGTCACAACTTAGCATTTTTGATACGGGCTTGTTCGCCTGGGCAAGCCCTCGCCCGAACGACCCGCCCGAACGAGTTCACACGGGCGCCCTCAAACGACCCTCCTGAACGACCCACCCGAACGAGTTCACATGGGCGCCCTCAAACGACCCGCCCGAATGAGTTCACACTAGCGCCCTCAAACGACTCGCCCGAATGAGTTCACACGGGCGCCCTCAAACGACCGCCTGAACGAGTTCACACGGGTGCCCTCAAACGACCCGCCCGAACGATTTTGCATGGGTGCCTGAATGACCGAAACGAAGCAACAAGGGAGAGCCGGGCAAACGAGCTGCACGAACATGCACAAAGCTAACCTCGGGTCACAACTTAGCATTTTTGATACGGGCTCGTTCGCCCGGGCGCGCCCTCGCCTGAACGACCAACCCGAACGAGTTCACAAGCGCCCTCAAACGACCCGCCCGAACGAGTTTGAACGGACGCCCTCGCCAGACCCACCTAAACGGGTTTGCATGAACACCCTCGCCCGACCCGCCCGAACGGGTTTGCACGGATGCCCTCGCCCGAGCGACCCACCCGAACGGGTTTGCGCGGACTCCCTCGCCCGAACGACCCGCCCGAACAGGTTTGCAGGGACGACCTCGCCCGACCTGCCCGAACAAGTTTACACGGGCGCCCTCAAACGACCCGCCCGAACGAGTTTACATGGAAAATGGCCTACCTGAACGAGTGTTTACACGGAAAACGACCCGCTCGAATGAGTTTACATGGGCTCCGACACACGACCAAAACAAAGTCACAAGGGAGATTCGGGAAAACGGGCAGCACGATCGTGCACAAGGCCCACCCCCCTTCACAACTTAGCATTTTTTATACAACCACGTCTGCCCTGGGCGCCGTCACACGACATGACATGACACGACCCAACCCATTTGCATGGGAACCCACACACGACACGTCCCGACCCGCCCGAATGAAATTTGGGGTTTCCATGGGTGCACGACCCAAACGAAATTTCGGGGTTTCCGTGGGCGCACAACCCG
Source organism: Pinus tabuliformis (assembly GCA_031772625.1). Classification (NCBI taxonomy): domain Eukaryota; kingdom Viridiplantae; phylum Streptophyta; class Pinopsida; order Pinales; family Pinaceae; genus Pinus; species Pinus tabuliformis. Next base: position 142,846,471 of record CM062809.1, read on the forward strand.
AACGTAGGCACGAGGGAGCATCAGGCAAACGGGCCACACGAACGTGCAGAAGACACACAGGTAGTCACAACTTAGCATTTTTGGCACGGCCACGTGTGCCCCGGCACCCACACACAACACGACACGGCCCGACCAGCCTTGTGCGAGCCGAGCCGACCCGCCCGAACGCGTTTGCATGGGCACCCACACATGACATGACACGACCCGACCCGAACAAAATTTGGGGTTTCCTTGTATGCACAACCCGAATGAAATTTGGGGTTTCCATGGGTGCGCGACCCGAACGAAGGCACAAGGCAGCGTCGGGCAAACGGGCCGCACGAACGTGTAGAAGGCACACGGGGGGTCATGACTTAGCATTTTTGGCACTGCCACGTGTGCCCAAGCACCCACGCACGGCACGACCCGACCCGCCCGAACGAAGGCACGACGGAGCAAGGATAATTTTAGGGGCAAATGTTCGCCCTTTGGCGAAATTAAGGGGTTTTAAATTTTTAGTGGGCGAATATTTTGTATCATAGTACATTTTTACAAATCACCTCAAATAGCCCACCTTATTTTAAGGGAGAGGGTAAAAAAGGTAAATTTAGCCCTTGAAATTAGGAGTTACAACCTTCCATTCCCCCATTTTCAAGAATAGGTTTTATTTAAGTGAATCCTATGGGCCAAATACCATATTTATAAAAGAGGTATGGTAAATAAGTAAAACATTTTTTATATTTACTCCATAAGTCACTTGGTGTAAACAAATAAAAATATAAGTAAAGTGGAGGTATGGTAAATAAATAAAACATCTTTTTATACTTACTCAAAAGGTATGGTAAATAAATAAAAATATAAATAAACTAGACGTATGGTAAATAAATAAAACCTCTTTTTATATTTAGTCCATAACCCTCGTTCTATTTATGAAGGCTCAAGAAAGAGGCTTTATTTAAGTGAATCTTATGGGCCAAATACCATATTTGTAACAGGGTATGGTAAATTAATAAAAATATAAATAAACAAGAGGTATGGTAAACAAATAAAACATTTTTTTATATTTAATCTATAAGACACCTTATATTTACGAACACTCAAAAAATGGGTTATATTTAGGTGAAACCTATGGGCAAAATACTATGGGACAAAAACCATGGACTAGATTGTTTTTAATACCATGCAAAAAGCCATTATTAACCCTAATATTAGAATTAATAAAAATAAAAATGGCACATGGTATTGACCCATGGTATTCACCAAAATGGCACATGGTATTGACCCATGGTATTCACCTGGAATGTAGCCTATTTAAATGGGGGAATTAATTAAACCAGCATAGATCCATCTCTGGATCTACTAACCCCCGAGAGGTATCAAATATCGTGATATGCAAACTAGCATAGAGTGAAAAATATTTTATCCTCTTGGGGCTTGGTCAAGAGTAAAAATGGATGTTGTAATTTAATGTAGGTTAAACATTTTAGCTTGGTTAAAATAAAAAATAAATTAAAAATCAACTATTAATTTTATTAATTTTTATAAATTACTAATAGTAATTTTTAAGCTCCCAGTTTATGATAACCCATGGTATTGACCCATGGTAATACCATGGTATTCATGTGAGCATAGACTATTTAAAGGAGAAATTCTATCGTCTTAGATCCATACAAATTTTTATTATTTAGTGAAAGACTTGCCAAGATCTTACAAGATTTTATAATTGAGTAAAATATTCGCCATGCCTGGTGAGGGATTCGCCAAAAAATTATATATACATATTATATTATTGATAAAATCGCCTTCCATTTTTCCTATATACCATGGAGATTCACCCATTTATTATATTTATAAATTTAGGGGGGCTTCTTAAAATTTTCCCTGCGACGGAGCATCGGGAAAACGGATCGCGCGAACGTGCAGGAGGCACACGGGTGGTCACTGTCACACGGAATCTGTCAAGGGTGCGGACACGACTGACCTTCCTAGAAGTCTAAGACATTCTAATGACAAACAAGACAAAATGGAGTGATCTTTCTCTAAATACACCTTTTACAACATGAAAACTACAAGTGTTTAGGCTTACCTTATTCCAAAACGCTGTTGTTGAAGTCCGTTCTTGACGATCCGGATGAGCTCCTCCTTCAAGTCAATTCCTGCAACCACAAACAATCAAACAATTACCAAGCACTTGCATTTCATATAATAAAACATATATTCAACATGCAGACCAAGGAACACATGAAATAACTCATTAACACAAGCTATTGAGAAAAATAAACCAGTTTGTATTAATAACGAAACAAAGAAACTCTTACAACCTGGCCTTGGTGTTGTGCAAGTTCCTCCCAGGGTCCATCAAGGGTTTTCCTCTACTTTGACAAAGCTCACCCTCTCCCAAGTAGAATCAAGTGAAGACAATCTCTCCTCACAAAGGCTCTAATGGAAGACCTAAATCCTGCAGCATTTACCCAAAGAAAATGTATAGCTCCAACCTCCTCTCCTTCTGGCTCAATGCCTTTATTTATAGTGCTGTAAAGAGGTTATTCAGGTCCACTATCAATGGGATCATCCCCCTCTATGGGTGGGATAGCTCCCTTATTGATGGGATAAGTTCCCCCTTAATAGAGATACATGAACCAACTGGAGGCGCATCCATTTCATCAAACCGACCTCTAGAATGTTCTAGAAGTAACCACAAGTAACTTTTTCAAGATAAAACTCGCGCATTTTGCCTTTTACAGAGGGACGCACCTGTCCCTTAACATACAGAGCGTCCATGGACGCAGATTTTGTGAACATGGTCAGCGTCCCCGCAGGTAAGGCTAGAGAGAACCTGCGACCCCAGAGATAAACATAGTTTTTACAAGACTTTCTCTCTTCTTTGAGTTTGAGATGGATAACAGAGGCATGAGACTTGCCTAAGAGGGTAGCATGACTGTTGATTTGAGCCATACTAACTGTAAGTAGTCAAGGTGACATTTTTTAGTGTAACAGATTGCCCCCTAAAGTGCGAAGCCTGGAATAGAATAGGGTTTTGTAATTCTAGGAAGGGTGAAGCGCTTTATCATTTCAAGGATTGCCTTGTGGATGGCCTGGTTGGAACCTGCAATTTTCAACACAAAATACATGGATAAGATTATATCATCACTGAGGTAGGCATTCCCATACTCAGATTCAAAACTTTAACTAATGGACTAACTATTCTGATACAGGAATGATCTTGCAGTACATCATTTTTATAGACTTTTGTAGACACAGTATGGACGCAGCCATCTGTTTATGATTAGTCTACATAGATAATGAATACAAAACTCCTCGCAGCCTGGATGGTAGAAACTAGATCCAGGGTCTTCACTTCTACTTCCCGAATTGGTACGATTCTAGCCATGTGATTAAATGATTCGATGTCGAACATGGTAGAAACCACTTGATTACCAGTCAATGATGTAAACTGTTAACAAGCGTGAGAGAAACCACCAGTAATGTCAATGGTTCTCAAAGTACCAAGCACAACCCGTGAAATGTGAATAGATGTTTTGATGTCGAACACTTCACGGAATCCTCTGATCGAAAGTCAATGATGTAAACTGACGTCAAAGGCGAGAAACCTGCCATTGATGCATGCAGACTTCAAGGTACTGTCGATTCCTAAGTCATCTTTCTAGATAATGTGTCGATGTCGATAGAAAGCGACCCGTTGCAGGCAAGCCCGCAACACGAAATCATTGTTCAAGTTGAAGAAATGTTGCTGTAAGGACTGACTCAGGGATGGTCAAATGGATGACAAGTATTTTGCAGATGAAAGTTTTTGCTTGCAGACCTCTTGAACACATAACGACACAACAGATGGCTTGGTGACGAATAACTCAAAGTTAACCCCTGGAACCCGGTTAAAGACTTTCAAAGTGATTTGGTCAACTGTGAGGTAAAAGATTTCCCAACCCAGGTGAATGAAAAGTGTCGTGTTCAAGAGCGGTAATAAAGTTTCTTCTGAGACAAAAGGTGACAAATAGGTTCATTCTTCTCTTTTTTCCCCCACCATTTCTGGCAAGTACCTCTTTATTTTTAACAAGCTTGAGGAGGATAACATATGCTTGATTATAAGCTCATCCTTCGGACGAGTCCAACCTAGTTTAAATTCGAACCCTAGGAAGGAGTGGTTCGTTCCTGTTTGTAATTGAACAGGTCCTCTACTGTAAAAGTTTAACGAGCCCAGTATAGGAGAAACTCGGCGTTTTTCATTTTTAGAGAGTCTGAAAAAACTAAAGGAGACTCCACGTTGAACTTTTTCGTATATTTGTGTCCCTCAAGCCCGAAAAAGTATAAAATAATACCTGGGGGAACCGCTTGATCTTGCGACCAAGGAGTACTTTCATAATAGTGTCGTTAACCTGAAAAGTAAAAAGCGATCAAGGACACGTCGTTTTATTTCCTTATCGAGTTCGAAACGACAAAAACCCGGCAATCTTTTCCTGATTTTGCGGTCAGAAAAGAGCTAAAAGGGGACCGTCTTTTAATTCCGTTTTAACGAGTGAAAAAGAAACACTCGGCGATCTTTTCATGTTTTAGGAGTCAGAAAAGGGCTTAAAAGATGACTCTGAAATTTTGTTTGTGAAAAATTACAATTTCCCTCGAAATCCCTTTGTCCTGCACAAAAGCGACACATTACTCATACCTGTTTAAAATAGGCAAAAATACATTCAAAAACATCTTTTCATGGTAAAAAATGAACTAATTCATCCAAAAAACCTATAAAAAGACCTTTTACCATGTCATTTTTACCGTTTCACTGTTGAGGTTGAAAAAGGAGCTTTTGACAAGAAACTTCCCGTGGTCGCTGCGGAAAATCTGACCGTTGGAATCGAACGCCGTCTCATCCAGGTATTTTACACATCCCACTCTGCATTTCTATCCGTTTAGAATCAATTTTTAGGTTCTAGTTTCATTTTTTGGGGGGGTTTTGGTTTTGGAATGCGCCTCTCGGCGGACGCAGGTGCCCTTCGGGTGACCTGCGTCCCCCGACTTTTTCTCATACGGGAAAACGGTCGGAAGACGCAGCCCGCCTTCAGGCCAGCTGCGTCCGGGCGCCCTGTGCTACAAAGCCGGGGTGCGTCCTCCGAGAAACGCGCATTTCAAAACCCCAACTCTCTCAAAAAACCACCAAAAATTCCCAAATTAATTTCTAATGCTATTTTTGATATGCAGGGCATTAATCATGTTAGACTGGAGAGAAAGAGAGCATGTAGAGGAAGATGAAGCTGCAATAAATCATCAACCTTCCCTGGATGCCCTAAGAGCATGCGGATTATACAAATATTGGACCATACCGGGCATGAGGGGCCAGGTAAGATTCTTGGAATGGCTGGTTGAGCGATGGAACGTACAAGAACAATGCTTTTACATAGGAGGGCACCAGCTCGAGATAGAGCCCTCGGATGTATACTTTCTCACTGGCTTGCCAAACAGAGGTGAGCAACTCAGTCTTGCGGGGACTAGGCCGGGTGGCCAATCCCTTGATAGTCTCCGCGAGAATTGGTGCACACCTGGGGCTCACCATTCAAAAGGCATAGAGATAAAACACATCACTCTGCCGGAACTCAAAGTCATAGCGTTCACGGTTACCAGAATTTGCGGCGCGGCCGCTTTACACATTGCTTCCGGATCCCAAATGCGGATGGCAATTGACTGTTACCAAGGCACCATTTTCAACTGGTGTGAAGCTGTGTCGGCTCATATGAAGAGCCAACTGACCAAGGCAAAGAACGGACGACTAAAGACTTTTGGATATGGGCCTATAGTCGTGAGCTTTGCCTTGGAGAGAATTCCAATGCTGATCCCTCAGCAACTCACTGTTGATATCTTGGGTCCCCAGCAGCCAAAGCTGATACGATGGGTTGCGGTGATGGCCCGGCATCCTGACGAGGGCGCGACAGTAGTTCGATTCTCAGATAGTTATTTTGACTGGTTAGAGGGCCAGCTTTTTGTGATACAGGACTTTCCGTATGCCGGAATGGATTTCAGAGGTGATCCGGACATGGTTCTTCCACAGGGAGAACAATGGGACGACAGAGGTACTTTTTATTTTCACAAGTTTTCTAGTTATGTATTTTTTGTATTTTTTATATATATCGTCTCAAAACTAATAGTAAATCTTTCAAAATGCAGATGTTGGTCCACAGCGTCCAGCCAACCTCCGGCCTTATGATAGACTACATCCAGCTGCACCGGTACCGGCCCCACAGGATGCGACAGCAGAAGTACTAGCTGAGTTGGAGCATGATCTAGAGCGTCTCACGGCAGATATACCTGAGACTACTATGGACGACATTCCTATCAGGCTTCAGCGCTTCGTAGTCGCGGTCCCTGGACCGTTTAGGAGATTTTTGCGTAAGGTAGCCCGCGCAGTGGTGTCGTACAGAGAGCACCACCAGTGATTGACTAGTCACTTTTGTAGTCACATGTGACATTTTTGACTTTTTGTACTATCATTTTGCCGATCATAAGGTGTTTTAAACCTATGATCGAAGACGATGTATATATTTTTTGACACACTTCTATCTATATATATCACTATTACCGGCTTATCTTGTTTAACATATGTGATGAAATGTTTTTAAATTTACTTGCATGATTATCGTAAATGTCTGTCCAACATTCGAGAAGCAATTGCATCTGCTAATGTATTCAAAGACCTTGGAATATGTTGATATTCAATGTAATCAAATTCACGTTCCAAGAGACGCACTCTCAAAAACAACCTTAATAACACAGGATTTCTAATGGCATAAACTCTATTAAGCTGTAATACAACAAGTTCAGAATCTAACCTCACTATCAAACGTCGAATTCCAAATGAAATAGATTCGGATAATAATTCAACCACTGCACTGTATTCTGCAATGTTATTCGTTGTTTGACCGAGGCTTACCCCATGCATAGAAACTAACTCGTCAGAGGGCGAATAGATAACCCAAGCTGCGGAAGAGATATTCCGTGTACTACGACAAGCACCATCAGCAAATCCAATGTATGTTTGGAGAGGCGTCGACATCTACAATATCAAGAGTAAAACCAAGATAAGCCAGAATAATGACGAAAAACCACACTTGCTAAGCTAAGCACACTGACTAAACTAACACACTTGCTAGCTAGAAAGAAAATCTAACCTATCTAAAAATTTCTCCATACCCATCATTTTAAGCATAATACCTCTTTAGGTAAAGTCCATTTCTGGGTTTACCCAAAGAGTCCCCATCAAAATCAACTAACTCATAAGCCCCTTTTGCTAGCTTTCGCTTTACAATGTAGGGCCCATGCCACATGGGAACGAATTTTCCGGCACCTAGCTTATCGTTAGCTTGATCATATAATAGTACTAGGTCTCCTTCCGAAAAACTTCGAGGGGTTACATTTTTATCGTACTGAGCTTTCATTCGTTTCGCGTGAGTCTCGATAGCTAAAGTAGCGTCACGTCGAGTCTCATCTAATTTAGCCAAGTATAATAACCGTTTCTCCTCTTCGGAAGTAGCTGGAAGTAATTCGACAGCCATTTGAAGTGATGGGATTTCGCATTCAATAGGTAACACAGCTTCTAAGCCATAAACTAGCTGGAAAGGGGTGAAACCTGTTGAATTTTTCACTGAAGTTCGATATGCCCATAGCGCCGAAAATAACATGTTATGCCAATTCGTTCGATGGATACCAATGATCCGTCGAATCATGATGACTAGAACTTTGTTGATTGACTCAACCAAACCGTTGGCTTGCGGATAATAAGGAGTAGAGCTATCGTGGCGCAAACCAAGCTGGCTTGTAAGCTCAGTCATCATGACGTTTCGAAAATGGCTCCCATGGTCAGTAATGATTGCTTGTGGGACACCAAACCTAGTTATGATATGATTGAATACGAAAACTGCAGCTGTCTTGCCGCTTGCGTCGAATGTAGGCATCGCCTCGGCCCATTTTGTAAAATAATCAACCGCGAGGATGATATACGCATGCCCCCCGGCCGAGTGAGGGTTACAAGTAATAAAGTCAATGCCCCATTTGGCGAATGGACCAGCGGCAATTATAGGGTGGAGAGGAGCAGGTGGAGCGCGCATCTTTCGATCAAACACTTGACAGTTGTGGCATGTTCTGACAGCAAGGATACAATCTTTAAACATAGACGGCCAGAAATAGCCAGCGCGCAACACCTTCTGAGCTGTGGCATACCCAGACATATGACCGCCACATGCTCCAGAGTGACAATCATTCAAAACTCTCTCAGCCTCTTCGTGAGTTAAACAACGTCGAAAAACTAAGTCTGCCCCCCGGCGATAAAGTGTATCTCCAATAATTCTGTATTGCTGGGATCGAAACCGAATTTTTCGACGGTCTTCCTTGGAAGCTTCAGGCCGAAAGGTTTGGGTTTGGAGATAGATGATTATATCCCCATACCACGGATCTAAAGTGCTAATAAGAAACAAAGATTCGTCCACAATGGACTCCTCTGCCACAGTCTCTGTGTCAGCACTCGGGAAATCACACATCAATTCCGCAAAAACTAAAGATTTCTTAGACTTGGACTTCTCGAACTCCAAGTCGAACTCTTGCAGGATAACAATCCATTTAGAGTACTTGCCCCCTAGCAGTTGTTTTGTCAAAATATAAATCATAGGGTTGCAATCCGAAATAACTGTAGTCTTGCGGAGAAGAATGTAGTGACGAAAACGCTGGACAGCTTGAACGGCTGCCAGGGCCAATTTCTCCACATGCGAATATTTTAACTCAGTGGGATTTAAGGTTCTACTAAGATAATATATCACATGCTCTGCTTTGAATTCATCTTCTTGAACTAACACCATTCCAATGGTGGAATGCGAAGCTGCGAGGTATAAGAAGTAGTCCTGGTTGTAGTTGGGAGGATGCAATAACGGTGCATGGGTCAACGCGTGTTTTAGTGCATCAAAAGATTGTTGGGCAATCTCGTCCCAAAAGAATTGTGCGTTCTGTTTCAACAACCGTGTAAAACCTTTAGTGACCTCGGCGTAGTTTGGGATGAATCGGCGTAAAAAGTTCGCTTTCCCTTGCAAACTTTGGAGTTGGCGCAAACTCGAAGGAGGAGGCAATTTGATGATAGCCTCGACTTTCGAGGGATCGACGCGAATGCCGGCTTTTGAAACAACAAATCCCAGCAATCGACCTGTTTCTATACAGAAAACACACTTGTGGGGATTCAACCGAATTCGATAATGCCTACACCTCATAAAGATTGCTCGTAGGTGGACAAGGTGATCAGCTCGTTGTAAAGAATGAGCAGGCAAATCATCGAGATAGGGTTGCACAATGTGCTTGATGTCATGAAATGCATAAGACATCGCCCGTTGAAAAGTGGCCCCGGCATTCTTAAGTCCAAAAGGTAATTTGCAATAAGCAAATGTCCCCCATGGACAAATGAATGCCGTTTTTGGTTGATCGGCAGGTAGAATATTGATTTGATTATAGCCTGAGAAACCATCCATGAAGGAAAACATCTCACTTCCGGCACAATCATCAATAATTTGATCGATATAAGGCGTAGGATAGTTGTCTTTTGGACAAGCTCGATTGATATCCCTATAGTCGATACAGATTCTTATTGTTCCTTGTTTTTTATTGACGGGAACAATATTCGATACCCAATCCGTTAACGGGATCGGATAAATGAAACCTGCTTTCAACAGCTTTTCGACTTCTGCTTTAATCGCAGCCGCTTTTCGAGGGTGAATCTGACGCAACCGTTGCCGAATGGGTTTAGCATCCGGGTAGGTTTTGATTTCATGAACAACAATGGCAGGATCAATTCCCGGCATTTCCTCGTAAGACCAGGCAAACACGTCGCGGAATTCTTGGAATAGGGCCTTGTAAGTTTGGATTTCTTCTTCAGTACATGCGGCACCTATATGAATGTTCTCCTCGATTCCGGGCTTCACTGAAATATCAATGGGAATAGTACGAGAAATATTCCCTAAATTCAGCTCTGAATCAGAATGTTTCGTTGGATCCTGAGCGTCTTTGACATATTCAGCGGTAAAGATAGATGAAAAATCATTTTCAAATGCATCATCCTTAGGTAAAAACGAAGATCTGTGATGGAGATCTTCCCATGGTAGATCATCTACACTTAGGATTTCGCGAAGTTGTTCGTCAGATGACACTTCTTCGGGAAACGTTATCCGTTCTAAGGGTGAGGTGAAAAGTGACTCTTCACTGACCACATTCATTTGGTCGGTTGAATGAAAGTCGGTAAAAGACATAAGAGCTTCATAAGCAATCTCATACGGACTCAACGGCATAACATCACCGAGTGAGTCTAGCTCAGAGTCAGAGGGAACATACCAAGGATCATCATAAATAATGTTTTCTGACGTGATCATATGAATTGTTGCGAACGAAGGGTCTGCATTGAGTGGAGGGAGAGGAAAAGTTCCCAGTAAACCGGAATCCTTAACTAAACCTACACCAATGTCCCTATAAGGGATTGTCGTTTTACCAACATGCTGGATAGTTTCTAAAGAGGTTGGGTCGGATGAAAAGTATGTCAGCTGATCAATAGTCACGATCTTACCGTTATGTGGAAACTTAATGACTCTGAAGACCGATGAAACGACCGCTGTCATAGCATATGACCAACTTCGACCCAAAAGAAGGTTGTAGTCTAGAGGGGCATCAACCACTTCCACATCCAGACTAACGGTTTTACCTTCGACCCCTATAGGCAATTCTTGTAGAATACCAAACGGACGGAACCCACGGCCATCAAAGGCCTTAAGGATGGTGGGGGATTGGTTCAACGAAGGAGAACCAAGCGATCTCCAACATTGAATCGACATAATACACGTAGAAGCTCCCTCATCAATCACAGTCCGATGAATAGGCCTGTTTTTGACTATCACTGGAATTTGGAAAGCCATTTGATGGGGGAGACGTGGTGTACTACTTTCTAGATCAAAGATCATTAGGTTCGGGTCCTGAACATCGACAGCTCCAATAGCCGACAAAAGCAATTTTCGTTGCGCTGGACATGATTGCAGCACTTCGAGTGCCGACATTGCTGAAGGTGAAACAGCTAAGTCTTCAACAATGTTGTAATTCTGGGCTGCTCTCGCATGTGGATTGAAAGCAGACCTTCGAAGTACACCCTTGGCGGGCGGCTTAATCACTAAGTCTGGGTTAGGTTTTTCGATCTGTAGTGGATCGGAACCAGGAGCTGAGGTTGATGGGTTAGAGTGAGAAGATTCTGCTTCCTTACCATCAACAGGAGCCTTACTACCATAATCTTGCGATCGAGTCGCAATCCTGACATGAGACATCATCAAAATGGGTTCTTCACTGGCATTCGAAGAAGAACCTATCATCTTATTCTCCTGCTCTGGAAATGGATTTTTTAACACAGCAGGAGTGGGAGAACCTTTGACTATTTTCACTACCTCGGCCCGATGAGGGCAGTCTCTCGTAAAATGATCTTCTTCACAAATAAGACAAGGATAGCGAGGTTTGCGCTTTTCGTCATTGGTTTCCGACTTTTCCGTTTTCTCCTTTGGAGCCTTGTCTGCTTTAGCCTTCTTCTTTCCTTTCTTCTTTCCACCGTTTTTGGATTTGGCCGTAGATGACTCTACAGCGTGAATGTCGGCGGTAAGTTCAGGAGGAGAAGACTCTCCTGTCGGAGAATCAGGCAAAGTGATAATTGGAGTATTGGAGGTCTTGGAAGACTTCTTCTTACTCTTCGTAGTCACGATACCGATCATACCATCAGCGGCATGAGATCCCGAAGGAGCAGCAGCGATTTGGTTTGACTTTGGAAGATCCGGAATTTTCTCATGTAACGTACCCGACTGAGTGTAAACTAAGTCAAGGTATTGTGCCTGAGCAATGACTTGCTCCTCAGTAACTACTCCGGCCTTAGCGACATCTTCAGTAATTCTTGGTAATAATGATTTGACAAACCATTCAGCTAAGATTTGGTCTGGGATAAAAACTTTCACTAATCTTCTTCGACGTCTCCACTCATGGATGTGATCAGAAATGTACGTGGATGTCGATTGTTTTAGCGAAGTTAATAACTCTGTACCATTATCGTATCTGACTGGTAACTGAAAATGAGTTAAGAACGAGGTAGCTAACTGGCTAAAGTTGTAAAAAGAGGCCCGTGGTAACTCAATGTACCACTTGGCTGCGAGACCAATGAGTGTACGCTGGAAAAGACGTAAGCGGATGGAATCATCTGAGATGGAATTTGATGCACACCAGAGGTGGTAAGTCATCACGTGATTAGACGGATCCTCTCCAGACTTACCTTCGAACTTGGGTATATCGCTGGGCAACTTATTTGGCATTGGCGGCCAGAACGGAAGATATTGAATTGGATCGTTCGTTAGGCGCGTCAAGTCGGGTAAATCTAAAGTTGCAATAAATGGTAACTGCCGGTTAGGATCTCTAAAACTCTGAGTCACAATACCAGCCCCAGGAGGAGGATATCCAGGATAAGTGTACCCAGGATACGGTTGATACTGGTAAACCGGTTGTTGGGCAGCTTGCCCAGGTTGATAATGTCCCTGGTACGGAGGTTGAACAAATTGAGGTTGAGGAATAACAACCGTACTTGTACCAGGTTGGCCTGCAGGCATCTGGACTGTGGTTTGAACCGTGGGTCCAGACAACGGTACAGATGTCTGAGGAGTGGTAACAGGGACAGTAGAAACCGGAGCTGCCGATACTCCAGATGTAAGCGAAATACTTGGTCATCAACATCCCAAGCATCCACTATGAACTGTAATAGCTCCGGTTGAGCTCGCAGATAAGAGGTGAGGAAGAAATTCTTGAGACCACAGTCTCTCAAAGCATTCATACATCCCTCATCCACTATGGCCAAGGCATCTACGGCATCATGCTCCCGTTATTTCCATTCCACCACCATTTTTGCTTGTTTCCTGCACCCACAAGGATGAATAAATCATTATTGGAACACTGGTAAGCTTACAAACCGGACAAATTTCAAAGATAATTTGAAAATTCAAGCAAAAAGTTAGGTCGCGCAGTTGGCGCGACTGTTTCTAAAACAGTCGCGCCAATGGCGCGGCACCTTTGGGCAAATCACCCCATTGGCGCAGACCTGTGTCGGATACCTGTGCCAATGAGGCACAACCCTAAATTTTAAAATCCCCCTTGCGGAGGCTCAATTAGTGAACAAAATGCATAAAATGAGTATGAAAATGGAGCTAAGGGAAGCACCTCTTACCTGGAACTGGCGGAATCTCAAATGGTTGCACGGATTGGCGGTAATCACTGTTTGAAGTTCGCTCCCCAAATGGACCACTACTACTATGCAAGAGGTAAAAAGTAAAAGTAATTCTATTTTTTACATTTTCACCATATTTATAGACTTTTTTACTTGTAATTAGGTTTAAAAGGTTGTTTTTTGAATATTTTAATATATTTTTGGTCGAAAATGGATTTTACACTTGCTTCTGGTGCTATGACAGGTCCTTTTTGCAACTTCGATGGTGAAACGAGTTTTATTTTATACTTTTTTGGACTCGGTAAATACATGAAAAAGTCACTATTGAGTCATCTTTCAGCTCTTTTCTGACTCACTAAAAATGAAAAGATCGCCGAGTTACCCCTCTTGACTCGTTAAACGTAAATAAGAGGCGGTCGTCTTTAAACCCTTTTCCGACCGTGTAAAAACTAAAAGATCGTCGGACCTTTGTCGTTTCAGGTTCGTTAATGGTTACGAAACGACGTGATATTGATCACTTTTTTACTTTTTCAGGTCGATGTCACTATGAATGAAAAGTACTCCTCGATTGTAATGGTCGGGTGCTTCTTTCGAGCATTGTTTTATACTTTTCGGGCTCGGGAGACATAACTTTATGAAAAAGGACCCCCTTGGAGTTTTCTTTTCTGTCGTCTTTTCAGACTCTCTAAACAGGAAAAGACGCTGAGTTCTTCCTTTGTTAAACTCATTAAAACTTAATGACATCAGGTTCCGTCGCAATGATGCTCACAAGCATATGCTATCCCCGTCAAGCTTGTCATAAAAAATAACTAGGGTACTCGCCAGAAATGGTGGGGAAATGGACCCATAATTATTGTCGTGTCGGCAGTATGTCGCTCTTGAACATGGCACTAGTCTATCTTGTGTCTGGGTGGGGACATCTCATCTTGTTTTACACTAGCCTCCGTGGGTTTGGGTTATCCTATTTGACCTCTCATCTGCTCGTTGCCTTGTCACCATGACCTCTGCTCATTTGATGTCAAATACTTCCAAGTCCACTGTCGTGCCGCCGATATGTTCAAGAGAAGTTGACCTCTGTAGCATACAACCTCCTCTGATACCTCACATAATTTTGATTCACCACAACATTCTTCCTCTGTCTCATGTCAATGATGTGGGAAACATTATGGCCCACCTTTGATCAAGGTCACTTCCTATCGACTTCAGGTTATTATCCAGGAAGCTGATCTAGAGACTCCCTTCTGGTGCCTTAGAGCCTGCATGCCTCAATGGCAGGTTCTTCGTGTTCGACGAGAGGTTTTCATCATTGGTGTCCGATCGAATGATTCTACGGTGTTCGACGCCAGCTCACTTATTCGCACGTCGTAGATTGTACCTATAGTACCTTGAGGGCCATTGTCATTATTGGTGGTACCTCTCGCATCTGTTAACAATTTTCATCATTGGCTGGTAATCAGACGATGTTCATGCATGTTTGACTTCAACTCATGTATTCGCATGCCTGAACTTGTACTCTGTTTGGGTCGAGATGGAGCACAAGACCCTGGATTTTGTCTGTTGGAATCCAGGCTGCGATTTGTGGATTATTATGATCATTACATGACTCATTCACTGGAGTGATGCGACCATGCCTGAGTCTATTTATCGATCCTCTATCGATGGCTTTGTCCATGCCTTGGATCTAGATTATTATGTACTCGGTTATGGATGGCTGCGCCCATACCACATATATCATGTACTTGAGATATCAGTTGTACTTCTTTTTGCAGGTTCTCCGGCAGCCGTGTTTTCAGTCACGCATGTTCTTGTACAGCATTTCACCCCTCTCTCTCTTGGGCCTCATGCTTTAGGGGGCATCTGTTACACATCAATTTGTCACCGTTTGTCACCGTCCCTCTTACCCCTCACCCGCACACTGGAGGACTCATTCTGGGACCTGTGAAAAGTGACATGACCTGAAACCACTTGCATCATATTCCTCTACGTATGAGCTTCATATGCCCTGAAGACATCTCCTGCAAAATACCCATGAAAACAGCTCTTTTTGCATTAGCGCGGGTCCATAGTTCACTGCCCGCGCCAATGAGGGGAATCCTCTAAATAGGGCGCGCCATTGGTGCTCTGTCTCAGCGTCGCACTCGTGCCAACCGAATTGAGTAAATTTTTTAACCAACAAGCTCCCGAAGGTTCTCTTCAACCCATTCACCAACTGAATCTATGTTGAGCTAGGATGGTTTGGCTTCGAATCTCCATACAAGGGAAAGTGGTTTGCCACCTTTCATGGAAGTTTCTAAGTGATAAAGCCAATCCCATGAATAATGTGGTTGATCCTATCTCTTTCCTCTCTATCTATAAAAGCTTGTCTCTATGCCTTGAGCAAGCTAGTTACAGTAGTTCTAGTCAGTAATTCCAGCATAGTGATAGAGAGTTTGAAGCTGCAAGAGCCTTCTTTGCACCCATATGGCCAAATCTAAGTAGGGAGATTCTTGTCACCCAAAGAGAGAGAGGCTTGTTCTTCATCCCAAAAATCTTTGCAAGACTTGTGTAGCTGACTACCCAGGCAAAGGAGGATTTGACGTCAGAAAAATGGTTGTATTCTTCTTTGCTATTTATTAATAATAGATGACTATCAGTATGGTTCCACTCTCATTGTCTTATGTTTGATGTTGAGTTATATCTTTTCTAACTGATATATAATTGCACCTACTAGATTTTATGCTTGTATTCATGTTGTTCTTTGCATGTGTAGGTGTCCAATCATGGAGATCGTGGGGATTGTGACCGGCTGAGGCAAAGGAACGAGGGCGACATCTCTTCTACAAACACTAGCGTTGGAATCCAAGTAGGTTCTCACCATCCACTTTTTTATTTGCAATTAGGAACTTGCGTGACAGCATTGTGTGATTGTTGCTAGACCCGGTCTGGGCTAGTAGGGATCGTCTTTGTCTGCAGAGAGGATTTACCTCCACAACACTTAGCATTTTTGATATGGGCTCATTCGCCCGGGCGCGCCCTCGCCCGAACGAGTTCACACGGGCGCCCGAACGACCGAAACGAACCGACAAGGGAGAGTCGGGCAAACAGGCTGCACGAACGTGCACAAAGCCAACCTCGGGTCACAACTTAGAATTTTTGTTACGGGCTCGTTCGCCTGGGCGCGCCCTCGCCCGAACGACCCACCTGAACGAGTTCACCCAGGCACTCTCAAACGACCCGCCCGAACGATTTAGCATGGGCGACCGAACAACTGAAATGAACCGACAAGGGAGAGACGGGAAAACGAGCTGCACGAACATGCACAAAGCCAACCTCGGCTCACAACTTAGCATTTTTGATACGGGCTCGTTTGCCCGGGCAAGCCCTCGCCCGAACGACCCGCCTGAACGAGTTCACATGACCCACCCGAACGACCCGCCCGAACGAGTTCACACGGGCGCCCTCAAACGACCCGCCCGAACGAGTTCACACGGGCACCCTCAAACGACCCGCCCGAATGAGTTCACACGGGCGCCCTCAAACGACCCGCCCGAACGATTTTGCATGGGCGCTCGAACGACCGAAACGAACCAACAAGGGAGAGCTGAGCAAACGAGCTGCACGAACATGCACAAAGCCAACCTGAGGTCACAACTTAGCATTTTTTATACGGGCTCGTTTGACCGGGCACGCCCTCGCCTAAAGGACCCGCCTGAAAGAGTTCACACGGGCGCCCTCAAATGACCTGCCCGAACGACCCGCCCAAATGATTTCACACGGGTGCCCTCAAACGACCCACCGGAACGACCCGCCTGAACGAGTTCACACGGGCGCCCTCAAACGACCTGCCCGAACAATTTTGCACGGTTGCCCGAATGACCGAAACGAAGCGACAAGGTAGAGCCAGGCAAACGAGCTGCACAAACGTACACAAAACCAACCTCGAGTCACAACTTAGCATTTTTGATACGGGCTCGTTCGCTCGGGCACGCCCTCGCCTGAAAGACCCACCCGAACGAGTTCACACGGGCGCCCTCAAATTACCCGCCCGAACTAGTTCACACGGGCGCCCTCAAACGACCCACCCGAACGATTTTGCACAGGTGCCCGAACGACCGAAACGAAGTGACAAGGTAGAGCCGGGCAAACAAGCTGCACGAACGTGCATAAAGCCAACCTCGGGTCACAACTTAGCATTTTTTATATGGGCTCATTCACCCGGGCACACCCTCGGCCAAACGACCCGCCCGAAAGAATTCACACGGGCGCCCTCAAATGACCCGCCCGAACGAGTTCACCCGGGTGCCCTCAAACGACCCGCCCGAACGAGTTCACACGGGCGCCCTCAAACGACCCGCCCGAACGATTTTTCATGGGTGCCCGAACGACCGAAACGAAGCGACAAGGTAGAGCCAAGCAAACGAGCTGCATGAACGTGCACAAAGCCAATGTCGGGTCACAACTTAGCATTTTTGATACGGGCTCATTCGCCCGGGCATGCCCTCGCCCGAACGACCCACCCGAACGAGTTCACCCGGGCGCCCTCAAACGACCCGCCCGAACGACCCGCCCGAACGAGTTCACACGGGCGCCCTCAAACGACCCGCCCGAACGAGTTCACACGGGCACCCTCAAACAACCTCCCAAACGACCCGCCCGAACGAGTTCACACGGGCGCCCTCAAATGACCTACCAGAATGATTTTGCATGGGTGCTCGAACAACCGAAACGAAGTGACAAGGGAGAGCCGGGCAAACGAGCTACACGAACGTGCACAAAGCCAACCTCAGGTCACAACTTAGCATTTTTGATACGGGCTCATTCACTCGGGTGCACCCTCACCCGAACGACCCACCCGAATGAGTTCACACGGGCACCCTCAAATGACCCGCCCGAACGAGTTTGCACGGACGCCCTCGCCCGAACCGCCTGAACGGGTTTGCATGGACACCCTCGCCCGACCCGCCCGAATGGGTTTGCACGGACGCCCTCACCCGAACGACCCGCCCGAATGGGTTTGCATGGACGCCCTCGCCCGAACGACCTGCCCCAACGGGTTTGCACAGACGACCTCTCCCGACCCGCCCAAACGAGTTTACACGGGCACCCTCAAACGACCCGCCCGAATGAGTTTACATGGCAAACGACCCGCCCGAACGAGTGTTTACACGGCAAATGACCCGCTCGAATGAGTTTACATGGGCTTCGACACACGACCAAAACAAAGTCACAAGGGAGATTCGGGCAAACGGGCAGCACGATCGTGCACAAGGCCCACCCCCCTTCACAACTTAGCATTTTTTATACGGCCACGTGTGCCCTGGGCGCCGTCACACGACATGACATGACACGACCCGACCCGTTTGCACGGGCACCCACACACGACATGTCCCGACCCGCCCGAACGAAATTTGGGGTTTCCATGGGCGCACGACCCGAACGAAATTTCGGGGTTTCCGTGGGCGCACGACCCAAACGAAGGCACGAGGGAGCATCAGGCAAACGGGCCACATGAACGTGCAGAAGACACACGGGCGGTCACGACTTAGCATTTTTGGCACGCCCACGTGTGCCCGGGCACCCACACACGGCCCGACCGAACTTGTGCGAGCCGACCCGACCCGCCCGAATGCGTTTGCATGGGCACCCACACACAACACGACACGACCTGACCCAAACAAAATTTGGGGTTTCCTTGTATGCACAACCCGAACGAAATTTGGGGTTTCCATGGGTGCGCGACCCGAACGAAGGCACAAGGTAGCGTCGGGCAAACGGGCCGCACGAACATGTAGAAGGCACACAGGGGGTCATGAATTAGCATTTTTGGCATTGCCACGTGTGCTTGAGCACCCACGCACGGCATGACCCGACCCGCCCGAATGAAGGCACGACAGAGCGTCGGGCAAACGGGTTGCGCGAACGTGCAGGAGGCACACGGGTGGTCACACCCTCATATTTTTTGCACGGCCACATGTTCCCGAGCACCTACACGCAGCACGACACAACTCGACCACACTCGACTCGCCCGAACGCATTTGCACAGGCACCCACACACGAGACGACCCGACCTGCCCGAATGGAATTTGGGGTTTCCATGTGTGCACGACCTGAACGAAATTTGGGGTTTCCATGGGTGCACGACCCGAACGAAGGCCTGAGGGAGCGTCGGGCAAACCGGCCACACGAATGTGCAGAAGACACACGGGCGATGACGACTTAGAATTTTTGGCACGGCCACATGTGTCGGGGCACCCACACGTGGCACGGCATGACCCGACCCGCCCTGGGCGAGCCGACCCGAATCACCCGAACGAAATTTGGGGTTTCCATGGGTGCACGACCCGAACAAAGAAGGCACATGGGCGGTCATGACTTGGCATTTTCGGCATGCCCACGTGTGCCCGCGCACCCCCACACATGGCACAGCATGGGATGACCCGGCCCGCCCGAAGGAAATTTAGGGTTTGAACGGGCGCACGACCCGAACAAAGGCACGAGGGTAGGAATATATTTGACTCTAATACATAAATATACCTGGGGTAACATGCCCTTAATATCTTCAACATTTTCTTTCGACTCTTTATAACACTTTAACATGTGCTAGGCCTATTTCAATGAGCAAGAAACTCAATGACAAATATAATATATATATATATATATATATATATATATATATATATATATATATATATTTATTTATTTATTTTCTTGAATAAATACAAATATCAAAAGTACATTTATGAAGACCGAACCCAGTTACACTTTCTTCGACACCCCCTCTCAACTAGGCTGGTATTCGTAAATCATTACAAGGTGTTTGGCTATTTTTCAATCTTGAATAATTCACATAAGAGAAACTAGATTGGCAACCCATCTGTTATAGCATCATATTAGCCAACATTGTTCATAGCAAGGCCTTGACTAACAGCTTTATCTCTCATAATACCAGAGCACAATGTTGGCGAGGCCAATGGCTTATAAACACCTTGGTCATTGTCTCTAAAGGTACATACCCACCCAGGTGTTCCTTGAGTATGACCTTCCAGGACAATTCTTGTCTTGGGTTCCCATCCCTCAAAAAATATCGCTCCTCTTGCCTACTCTTGTCTTGGGTGCCCTACACATCCTCAAAGAGCATCAGATGCCAAATGATTGCCCAATCCTCTCGTTGTTTCTTGCCAAGTGAAGACAAGAATGTTGTGTCTATCTCTTCCCCTTGATTGGGGAAGACATTTCCAAGTTTCCTCTGACAAGGAACTTGCCCAAGCTCCTTTATATTTGGGAACTTGTTAGAACTCCCTCTTAGCTAGGGACTTGTCCATTCATCAACAACGTCTTCTTTGTGGGTCATTCAGCCGCTTGATCTCCTTCTTTCCTTTGATGTCATGAAGTCTTTGTTTGAACTTCTTCTTGGCAGGGTACCGGCCATCGATCACTTCCCCCCTGGTTTGTCATGTCATTGCTCCCTTCATGGAAAGTGGCCTTCTTGATATATATCAGGTCCTTTTTGTCATCTAGCTACTCCTTTGTCACCTTGTCTATCCTTCATAACACTTATCACATGGATGCTTAGTTGTACTCTCATGTTCCCGTACTTTGATTTAGTGGCCCTTCATGACTTCATCGTGATATTGCTCTTCATCATGACATATTTGTAGAGTTGAATCGGTTATCTGCACCTTACTATCTCCAAGGCCTTCGTAGGTGTCAAGGGTCCTTTATCTTTTTCTTCCTTTGTCAGAGTTGCCGTGCCTTCTTTCGAGAGATGTTGAGGAATCTTGTCAAATAGTTATTCTTTGTGACCGCGATGTTCTTCATTTTCTTCTTATTGGATTGATTGGTCAACCACCTTATACTCCTTATGAGAGCACTTCTTCATGTTGACCTTTACTCCACTGTAGCACATGCCTCCGAGCATGTCGTTGGCGAAAGAGATCCTTTTAATCTTGATCGTGATTCTAGAACTTTTCCCATGACCCAATCAATATATATGGCAACATGACTTAAACTTTGATGCATACATACCTCACCTTGATTATTCTTTTATCATCGCGGATTTATTTGATAGTTCTCCTTGATTGGTGTAGCCTTTCTTGCTTAATCTGCTCTCTCCTGTATATCATCCTCTCTTGAATCCCATAAATGGGACCCCTAATGAGACCTCTTCCCCCTTTGAAAGAATACTTTAAGCAAAGAGGTTGATTTAGTCATAGGAGGATCTTCCTTCTTTTGCTTCTTGTCGTCTTCTTTCACTTCTTGAGTTACATGAGCTTCTTCCCTTTTTCTCTTGTTGTTGTTGTCCTTCTTAAGTTTAGGACAATCCCTTTTGTAGCGTCCATACTCTTGGCATCCAAATTGTTCGACTTTCGACATGTAGTGGCCCCAACCAATTTGTTGCTTTCCTTGCAAAAAGACACTGAGGTATACTCAGAAGGGGACATATACTTACTTGATAGAGTTTGAGATGTAGTGAACTTTCTTTCTTCTTGAAGACTTGATGGCTTGCCTTCCTTAGATCTTGATGTTGTTCAAGTTGCTTTCTTCAAATGGACTTGCTTGATGACTTGACTCGTAGTGCCTTTCATTCTTCAAGATGGTGTAGCTTGATGTAGGTCCCTCTTTGATTTGTTCTTCTTGTAGGTGCCTTTATACAAGTCGTTTCTTCTTGCTTTGTAGTCTTCCATGAGGAATGATAGATGGTAGACCTTCTTTTCCTTGATGTGATTGAGACTTCTTGGCTTGACGCTTCAACCTTGCGGATGTTCTTGAGATTCCCTTTCCTTGATGTGTCACCTTAGCTCCGATACCGCGTTGAAGAATCTGGGGCAATGGGGTATAGCAGGATTCTTCTAGAATTTATAACAATTTGTGAAGCTCTTTTGCACTTTATCATGTTATCTTAATCTTCTTCTCTTCTTATTAATGCATGTGTGTTTACTTTCATCAAAATGGTGCCAAAAACATAAGAACAAGAACACAAGATGTTGGCTCTCTACCAGGGAAAAACCTCTCTCTCTCTCTCTCAGAGAGGAAAACCCTTTCGTAAATTTCCCTCATTGAAGCTTCTTATTGGTCATTGCAAAGCCCTAAACCCTTGACAATAATATCCCCCAAGCACAAGTTGAGTCCTTCCTCCTCTATGCACTTTGTTTCTTCGGCGCTTCGTTCCCCGGCACTCTGTCCTTCTTTCAACTTTTGATAGTCCATGGTGGACTAGCTCTAGAAGAGACTCCAAACTTTGATCCTTAGTGAGGTCCTCTACCAATGAAGAAACCTTCATTCTCTTTGACCAACCGAGCTTTTTTCTTGATGTGAGGTTGCAGGCTCAATGTACACAAAGTTTACTGCACCTAGGGCGATTTCCATCGCGACAAGACATGGAAACCCAAAATTTCTCGCACTTGGGATGATTTCGATAAGGCGGGACATGGAATCCCCTGGTACCCTGCAATTTGGCGACCTTTGTCGAGGAGGGACCAGGAGACCCCATGTCACGCTCCTATCCTAGTGGTAGTATTTAAACCACGCATAAGCGAGTGCGGCACCGCCGTACTTTTTCCTTTTACCAATACTTGAGTACACAGTCTGCACCTACTTCAACACTCGGTCAATTTTCCAGTAAGTGTTCTTAACAATGCAGCAAAAATAACTTACCATAAATTTATCTTCTTCAATTATTCTTTCAACCTGTCGTGTCGTGTGGTCGTGCTGCACTGGCCCGCGGCGTGCACAACACAACTCCACACCTGAACTGTGAACCTGTCCGCCCGACTTTCCCTTCCGCGGCGCCCAAACTCTGCCCGTCGGTGCGGTCCATAGTGAGGGCGCATGGCCCACATATAGTGCGGCCTACCTGCCCGGATGGTAACCCGCCCCGCTCTGCCTGTCTGCGCTACCAAGCCCGACCCGCCCTCTGTAATCCGCTTGCTAGTGCGGCCCTCTTACCCGCGTCCTTCTCTTCCTTCCGTTTTCGACCAACTCCTTCCTTCGCACTTGTTCTGCAATGTGGAAGTCTGAGTTAGATGTCCCTTCGTCGAATGCCATCCTCCTTACTTATACACATCCTTTCGCCCAAGGGCCGTGTCTCTCGAGGATAACAAGGGTCGGCTCCATCAACATGCATTCCCGGCTGACCTGCCACATAACCTCGACACGCCCCATTCCAACGAACCGCCGCGTCCCTTCGTGTGCACCATCACACCCATGGGTCGGCTCCAACACCTCACCGATTACACCCGTCGCCACACGTCGCACACCTGCCTGCATCCTGACTCGTCCGCACATGGTCACCCCTTTCATCCGAGCACGCAACAAGGGTTGCCCGCGCGCCTTCCGTCAGTGGCTCGCCCATCGTGCAGGTATCAAGGGGCGTGCACCATCCCCAACACGGCGCGAGCGACATGGGAACCCCACGTGTCAGGCCCCCAGGCCTACAGTACTCTTCCAGCTGTACCTGGCGAGGTGCGGCGCCACCGAACACTTTCTTTTCGCCAATACTTATGTTCATGGACTACGCCTAACCATTAGTCTACTTAGTTTGTTTTTCGCAACCAAGTATTATTATGTTTCCTTTATGCCAATAAACACCCATACACATTCATTATCATCAACAATTATACATGAAGAACACAATTGCACAGTGTAAAGGGAGGGGCAATTCCCTGAACAATGAGTCTGCCCGAATACAATATATTATTCAACCCTACAATGTTTACGATGCTTTACAAGTATACTTGGGAAACACCAAGTTTCATACTTAGCCAATTTTACAAATAGGCAACACCTCCGTGTGCCAACCGAGTTCCTTGCCCGAGCTGGGCGGGCGCGCCCTCACACGAACTGCCAACCGTACTTGTCGACTGAACCTTGTTTACCGCTGCACGACGGGTGAGCGACCTCACCCGAGTCACCCGAGACACCTCCACGTTTCTTCTTCCACGACGGGCGAGCGACCTACCCGAGACACCCCGTGTCACACCGAACGGCGGGTGCCTTCCCTACCTGCGCCCTTACCCGATAATCGAACCCTGTGCGTATCGTGTGTGCTTGCCCAAGAGCGGGTGCATATATGCCCGCACCTCTTTTGTGACCTGCTCCACTACTTTGCACATTTTTCTTGATCAGCAAATGCTCATGTTCGAATGTCTATCTTTGAATGAATGCCAAATGCTCCAACGCCTTGCCATATTTATACGAGCATTTGGGCGAGTCACTGCCCAGGCCAACTCGACCACCGCGTGCCAAAATTCCCTTACACGTTGCAAACTTGCCATCTGATTGTTGGTCGGCAAACAATCATTCGTTCAAGTCACCCCGGCATGTGAGTCGGCCCGTGGGTTATGCCAAACGCTCCCACGCTATGAACCAACCATCGCTCCACCTCTAATGCGCATTATACTTATGTCCCTTCCCACATTTCGATCATAGAGTTCGCACTTCACACCGACGGGGAGAAACCGAACCGCAGGTCCTTACACCGCGTTTCCCAGACTTGGGTAGCAATTTTTGTTGTGACGTGAAATGGAAACCTAGTGTGTGTCCGCTGACTTGGGTAGCAGTTTTCATCACAACGCGAAATGGACACCCCGAGTTCCCCAGACTTTGGTGGCTCTTCATGGCCCCACGACATGGAAATCCAAAGTTCCACAGACTCTCGGGCGATTCAAGGTGTGCCGCGACATGGAAACAGCGAGTTCCCCAGACTTGGGCAGCGGTTTCGAAACACCCCAAGTTCCCGAGACTTGCGAGCTGGTTTGCATCGTCATGGAAACCCCAAGTTCCCCGCGTTTCCCTCGTGCCGTAAAATGCGGAAACCCGTGGTTCCATCAAGGGCGCGACATGGAAACCCCAAGCTTCCCAGGCTTGGGCGTGACATGGAAAACCCCGAGTCCCCGCAGGCTTGGGCGCCGCCGGCTTCGGTCGTGGCGCGACATGGAAACCGCAAGTTTCCCCAGGCCTGGGCGCCGGGGCGTGACTTGGAAACCCCCAGTTTTCCCAGGCTTGGGCGCCGTCAGTTTCGGTCGTGGCGCGACTCGGAAACCCCAAGTTTCCCAGGCTTGGGCGCCGTCGGTTTCGGTCGGGGCGCGACATGGAAACCCCAAGTTTCCCCCGGCTTGGGCGCCGGGGCACGACATAGAAACCCCAAGTTTCCCCAGGCTTGGGCGCGACTTGTAAACCCCAAAAAATTTTGCGCTGGGCGGAAACCCCAAATTTTGGGCACCGCCTGGAAACCCCACATTTTGGGCACCGCATGGAAGCCCCAAATTTTGGGCGCCGGGTGGAAACCCCAAATTTTGGGCGAGACATGGAAGCCCCAAATTTTGGGCGTCGGCTGGAAACCCCAAATTTTGGGCGCCGCCTAGAAACCCCACATTTTGGGTGCCGCATGGAAACCCCAAATCTTGGGCGCCGCATGGAAACCCAAAATTTTGGGCGCCGGGTGGAAACCCCACGTTTTGGGTGCCGCATGGAAACCCCACATCTTGGGCGCCGCATGGAAACCCCACATCTTGGGCGCCGCATGGAAACCCCAAATCTTGGGCGCCGGGTGGAAACCCCACGTTTTGGGCGCCGCATGGAAACCCCAAATTTTGGGCACCACATGGAAACCCCAGTTTTCCCGGGCTTCGGTGCCTTTTCCGTCGCGGTGTGGAAACCCCAAATTTCCCGCCCCCAAGCAATGAAAAATTTTCGTCTGGAGGAAAGAGGCAGAGGCACGAGAGGGTTTTCCAGATTTTGTTTGTGACAAGGGAAAAGCTCTGAATCGAGGCGACCAAGGGCTGAATCTCAGCGGATCGTGGCAGCAAGGCCACTTTTCCACTTACAATACCCCGTCGCATATTTAAGTCATCTGCAAAGCATTCTTCTCAATGACCATTTGGAATTGAACTTCAAAGTTTCCCCGACCGAGATGCTTCATGGTTGCGGTTTGCAAATGACACGGGCCCCTGGGGGCGACAAAACGACGCCCCTACTGTGGGTCGATATACAGTCGAAGAGTGACATGCACCGCTTCTAGCGTGGATTCTGACTTAGAGGCATTCAGTCATAATCCGACACACGGTAGCTTCGCGCCACTGGCTTTTCAACCAAACGCGATGACCAATTGTGTGAATCAACGGTTCCTCTCATACTAAGTTGAATTACTATTGCGGTGCAGTTCATCAGTAGGGTAAAACTAACCTGTCTCACGACGGTCTAAACACAGCTCACGTTCCCTATTGGTGGGTGAACAATCCAACACTTGGTGAAAACGCCTAGGGAAAAGCCCCCGGCAGGGGGCATTCTACGCCCATAGCCTAATCGGCACATGACCGCCCACCCTCACCGCGAGAGCAGCTCGGGCAGACTGCTGAAAGCCCACGAGTTGAGGGCAGAGACACCTAGGCCCAGCCCTCAGAGCCAATCCTTTTCCCGAAGTTACGGATCCGTTTTGCCGACCTCCCTTACCTACATTATTCTATTGACCAGAGGCTGCTCACCTTGGAGACCTGATGCGGTTATAAGTACGATCGGGCATGAACGGTACTCAGTCCTCCAGATTTTCAAGGGCCACTAAGGGCGCACTGGACACCGCAAGACGTGCGGTGCTCTTCCAGCTGCTAGACCCTATCTCCGGGTGAACCGATTCCAGGGTGGGCAAGCTGTTAAAAAGAAAAGATAACTCTTCCCGAGGCCCCCGAAGACGTCTCCAGATTTCCCAACGTTGTCGCCCGCCGCCATGTCTCAGTTCAGGAATATTAACCCGATTCCCTTTCGATGCTCGTGCATAGTGCACCCTTGATACAAGGCTTCCCCATCTCTTAGGATCAACTAACCCATGTCCAAGTGCTGTTCACATGGAACCTTTCCCCACTTCAGTCTTCAAAGTTCTCATTTAAATATTTGCTACTACCACCAAGATCTACACTGGGGGCCGATCCGCCCAAGCTCACGCCCGAGGTTTCTCAATGACCCCCGCATCCTACTACTCATCGGAGCTAGGCAATTGCTTCGACGGTCGAGTATAGGTTGCGTGCTTCAGCGCCATCCATTTTCGAGGCTAGTTGATTTGGCAGGTGAGTTGTTACACACTCCTTAGCGGATTTTGACTTCCATGACCACCGTCTATCTTAATCAACCAACAGCCTTTGTGGGATCTAGGTTAGCGCGCAATTCGGCACCGTAACTCGACTTTCGGTTCATCCCGCATCGCCAATTCTGCTTACCAAAAATGGCCCACTTGGAGCTCTCGATTCCACGGCGCGGCTCAATGGAGCAGCCACACCCTCTTACCTATTTAAAGTTTGAGAATAGGTCGAGGGTGTTACACTCCCGATGCCTCTAATCATTTGCTTTACCCGATAAAACTCGCGCGTGAGCTCTAGCTATCCTAAGGGAAACTTCGGAGGAAACCAGCTACTAGATGGTTCGACTAGTATTTCACCCCTATACCCAAGTCAGACGAACAATTTGCACGTCAGTATCGCTACGAGCCTCCACCAGAGTTTCCTCTGGCTTCGCCCTGCTCAGGCATAGTTCACCATCTTTCGGGTCCCAACAGGTGTGCTCGCACTCAAACCCTTCGCATAAGCTCAAGTTCGGTCGACGATGCACCCCCCCAGAGAGGGGATCTCGCCCATCAGCTTCCTTGCGCCTCGCAGGTTTTCAAACCCGCCGACTTGCACACATGTTAGACTCCTTGGTCCGTGTTTCAAGATGGGTCGAATGGAAAGCCCGCCAACCAACACCACGAGTACGCAGGTGCACACGGCCCACCACAAGGGCGCACGCTTCGTTCCTCGACCACCGCAGTGGAAAACCGACAGGTAGTAATCCACCCGCGCTTGTGACGATGCAGCAGCCCGTGTTGGTTTGCACCTCAAGTCGAGCAGCAGCCCAGCTTGAGTCGTTCCGCATCCGACCAAGACGCATCGACAGCCTCCATCCGCTTCCCTCCCGGCAATTTCAAGCACTCTTTAACTCTCTTTTCAAAGTCCTTTTCATCTTTTCCTTGCGGTACTTGTTCGCTATCGGTCTCTCGCCTGTATTTAGCCTTGGACAGAATTTACCACCCAATTAGGGCTACATTCCCAAACAACCCAACTCGCCGACAACGCCTCGTGATGCGGCAGGGTCTCGGGTCGACGGGGCTGTCACCCTCTCAGGTGCCCCCTTCCAAGGGACTTGGCCCAGGTCTACCGATGAGGACGCTTCTACAGACTATAATTCAGGCAGCGCCGCTGCTCGATTTTCATGCTGGGCTCTTCCCGGTTCGCTCGCCACTATTAGGGGAATCCTTGTAAGTTTCTTTTCCTCCGCTTAATTATATGCTTAAACTCAGCGGGTGTTCTCGCCTGAGCTGGGGTTGCAAAGTTGGAGCTAAATATGCCCTACCCCATGGGAGGACAAGAGTGAGCAAAGCAAGTTCGGGCGATGCCACACAAAGCCCGTATCGGCTAACGCCGACTGCCCATCCAAGGGGACAAGATCATCGCTCGCCAACGCATGCCACGAAACATCGCTTGAGGTATTTCAGTCGACCGAACCCCACGGGGTACGGATGACCAGCTTCACTGCTCCCTAGCATATTGCAGGGAGCACGTTTGAATGGGATGCAACGCCCAGACAGATGTGCCCTCGACTGAGGCCTCGGGCGCAAATTGCGTTCAAAAACTCGATGATTCACGGGAATCTGCAATTCACACTAAGTATCGCATTTTGCTACATTCTTCATCATAACAGGAGGCGAGATATCTGTTGCTGAGAGTCGTTTCCACATGTATTACCGAAAAAACGGCCACAAAACTGAATAGGGGCACCCCCTAGAACAAATGTAAGGCCAAGGGGAAAAAGGAGGAAAAACGCATGAGAGAAAAAGAAACAAATGTGTCTAACCCCCTCATAGGGGGAGGCTCGAACAGAGGACAATCTTCCCTAGCCCCACGCCCTCGCAAAAGGGGGGAAATGCATGGAACAATGATCGAGAAGGACTAGGGTGGCCACCCCGGGAGCTCGCACTGCTTTTAGCCCTTCCCTGACACCAGCCCACAACGATTCCCCCTTTTCTCCGTAGAGTTAGGGACCGAAAGGAAGAAAAGGGTAGAAAACAAAGCACAAACAAGGCACAAGCCTCCCAAAGCCCCGTGCCTTCGGGAACTGAAGGGGGGAACTGAAGGGGATGACGATCAAGAAGGACTAGGGTGGCCACCCCGGGAGCTCGCACTACGTTTCGTCCTTCCGAAACACCAATCCACAACAATCCCACCTTTCCTCCATAACGCTAGGGGCCACGAGGAAGAAGGGAAGAAGAAAACAAACAAGAGAGAAAGGGATATATCAACCGTGGCTACCGGCTCACAAGGGGAGGCTTCAAACAGAGAACAAGCTTCCCCAACACTGTGCCTTCGCAAAAAGGGGGGAACTGCAGGGGACAATGACCGAGAAGGACTAGGGTGGCCACCCTGGGAACTCGCACTGGTTTTCATCCTTCCTGAACACCAATCCACAACAATCCCACCTTTTCTCCGTAAAGCTAGGGGCCGAAAGGAAGAATGGAAGAAAACAACTTGAAAGAAAGAGAGATATCAAACGCGTCCACCGGCTCACAGGGGGAGGCTCAAACAGAGAACAAGCTTCCCCACCCTCGTGCCTTCGTAAAAAGGGGGGGAACTGTAGGGGACGGCGATCGAGAAGGACTAGGGTGGCCACCCTCAGAACTTGCACTACTTTTCGTCCTTCCTGAACACCAATCCACAACAATCCCACCTCTTCTCCGTAAAGCCAAGGGGCCAAAAGCAAGAAGGGAAGAAAACAACAGGAAAGCAAGAGATATCAAACGTGGCTACTAGCTCACAAGGGGAGGCTCAAAAAGAGAACAAGCTTCCCAAACCCCGCGCCTTCAGAAAAAGGGGGGAACTGCAGGGGACGGTGATCGAGAAGGACTAGGGTGGCAACCTTGGGAACTCGCACTGCTTTTCGTCCTTCCTGAACACCAATCCACAACAATCCCACCTCTCCTCCGTAAAGCTAGCGGCAAAAGGAAGAAGGGAAGAAAACAACACCAAAGAAACCAAGATCCCAAGTGTTACACAAAAATATTGTCACCATGATTATTTGCAGTCAGTATGGGTCTATCATCACTTGTACTGTCCTCCTGAGTAAGTCTAAGACCTCAGCTCTTCAAATCAAACTTTAGAAATGGGAGAAAGACATTAAAAATCAATGTAACTCTGGTTTCGCACTTTCTCTCATGGTCACTTGCAGTCCCGCACCTTCTGTGTACAAAAGCTGCATACCTACCCGCTCTATCCCTAACGGTGTAGGTGCGGACACCTGTGAAAGTCAAAAGGCGCAAGTTTATCTTAAAAAACTCACTTTGGGTTAATTCTAGAGTTTTCTAGAAGGAATTTTGACGTGAATTGTTCGCTCTGAGGTGGTTCATGCATCCCAAAAGAGAAGGAGCTAATCCCTTTACTAAAGGAGCTATCCCTTTGAAGGAGGACCTAGTAACTTCCCTCCATTGCACTATAAATACAGGCATTGGGGTGAGGACTAGAGAGGTTAGAAGCTGAACATTTTTTAGGGTAAATGCTGGTGAAATTAAGACTTCCTAGTTGAGCTTAAGAGGAGAGATCACATACCTTTTTGGCTTCATTGGGGAGTGAGTGAAACTTGTCAAAGTAGAGGAGACTTCTTGTTGGACCCTGGGAGGAGCTTGTACAGCGTCAAGGAGAAGGTTGTAAGGTTCTTCTTCTTTTGAATGAATACAATCAAACTCATTTTTCTCAACAAGTACCTTATGTTATTTGTTTCATGGACTCCTTGAGTTTCATGTTAAATATGTTTTATGCAATTGGTTTTTCAGGTGCTATTTAATTTGTTTGCCTTGTTTGTGTTTGAAGATTCGCGAAAAGGAGCTCATTTGGATCAAAGGAGCGAGGGCATCCACAAGCTTGCGTTGGACCAAAGGTAGGCCCTAAAAACACTTGTTTGCTATTGTTTATTAAAGCATATTTAGAGAAAGATAGTGTCTAGTTGATTTGCTTGTCGTTAGGTCTTCTTTAGATTCTAGGAAGGTCTATCTTGTCCGTAAGATCGAATCATTCCATGCGACAAAATGGCGACTCCGTTGGGGACTTGATTGTTTTCCTTGTTTATACTTTGACCTGAGAAACTATATTTCCGTTTCTGTTTTTGACTTGATGATTATGGGATTGGATGAATTTAGTTAATTTTGAGTCAATTTTTATTTTTCATAGTTTTGGGAGAAGTACGCACCCTCTGAGTTAAGCACAGTGCGTACCTGTACACACTTTTTCTTTGTACATAGAGCGTGGACGCACCTGTGTAAACAGGCTGCTTGCGTACCCTGTCAAAAATTTGAGAAATTTTAAATTTTTCTCTTTTTTATTAGTTTAGAATTTGTTTATAGGTTTTAGCCATTTCCCAGACCTGCTTGTTCCCTGTCAAAAAATTTCCTTGGTTTAATTTCATTTGTATTAGGGTTTTAGGTGGAATTCCTAGGAGTTTTTCTTGTTGGGCTTGTTTTTCAATTTGGTTGTGTAGTGGCTCTGAGCTTAGAAGCTGTAGGGACCTCAGGTCACATTGGTGTCTACCAATCTTCTTATAAGTTTGACCATTTATGAAATCTCCCCTTGTTGAGGAATCTGCTTTGTGTTTTCTCATTTCAAAATTTCGAAAAACTTGTATTTAAAAGTTTGGATTTTCATTATAAAAAAAACGAAAGATCGGTTGTTTTTTGACTAATTGTGATTCTGCATAAATTAGTCCTTAGCTCACATTTAGCTAAGTAAAACATCCTCAAAAAGACTTTTAGTAGGCTTTGACTTCAATTAGCTTTTTATAGTTTGTAGCTCTCAAAGTTAGTCATTTTCATTAGTTTTGAGTGTTTTATTTACAAAATATAAAAAATCTCTTTTGGAAAAAGTTTGTTTTGTAGTGATTGAGTGCTTTGAAAAGAAAAGGGAAATTGTTGTGAAATAACTAGTTGTCTCATTTTGAGTGCTTTGGAAAGGAAAAAGCTCTTCTTTTGATTTGTTTAATTGAGAAAGATTTGTGTTTACAAAGTATTTGCATTCTCAAACTCTTTCTTAGTTTAGAAGTTCATCGAAGAGAAAATACTATTTAAATCATCTTAGGTGCATCTTTTTAGTGATTTTGAGTCGAGTCTTTACACCACGAGTTTCATCTCCGCCATCTCTTAACTTAAACAACAACCACTAAAATTAACGCTTAAAGTAAAATTCACCTAGTAACATTTTATTTCTAGGGCTCTGATACACCAACTTAGCTCCGTCTAGTGTCTTGGAGTAGAAGAGTAATTAACTCTCCAAGACAGTAAAAACAAACAAGTAGTTGTATCTTGTGGTAGGAAGAAATCCAATTGTTGCATTTATGCTCTGGGAAAGCTCCTCGTAAAGGAGAAGCACGAGATCGTGTCCAAACCAGTGTGGGAATCAATCCTTCCTCATTGGGAACGACGCCAGATATTCACGTATTAAAAATGGTAAACCTCGGATTAACCATTGTCGAGGAGCCTGGGGTCACTTGTTGGTAAACCTTGGATTATGTCAAGGAGCCTTCAAGGGGATTGAGCTTGCTACTCTGCCCTTGCGTGCGTATCGGATCGTAGACTATTCCCCCGGTGTATTTGTCTCAATTGGTAACCTTAGTGGCCATATTCTTTAGGATTCTTCCTGAGGTGACAGTGGTGGGAAGATCCCACTGTACCTGGAGCAGACGTCGGCTAGACTCACTTGGATTTTCTGGGGGGTTCACTTCACTCGAGACGGTTAAGTGGAGGAACTTGGTCCAGTCTATTCATTAAGCAGGTTTTCGGGGTAACTGTTCCAACCGCCATTTCTGTACTAAATTTTGCGACGTTGGATTTCATCACCAACTAGTGTTTTCGGTCCGGAAAGTTACTGTTTGTGTGTGTTTGATCTCTAGATTCTTTAGGCGTGTGATTCAAATTTGTTTGGTTCTTTAGAGGCTTTAGGTCTTTTTCATTGAGATTTTACTTTGTTTGCGTGTGAAGTAGTTAAAATTTTTTAACTGTGGCTGAATTAACAAGAGTCCCGTAGACTTCGGGGCCAGTCTCCTGAGTTTGTAACCATGGCTGATTTACTGAGGAAGTCCCATAGACTTCGGGGCCAACCTCCTGAAGAACTCCCAAGCTAGCTTGAAGGCTTGAAAGTCCTCGTAACTCTTAGTGGTAGTAAAGTTGGGTCACTTGAAGAAGGAGAGTCTTCATTGGTTGTACATCCTGATTACCAAACTCTAGTAACAGGTTACGATCCGCAATCGATTTCAGTTTCCGAACTTGCTGGTAGCTTTTCATCTACTAGTGATATAGGTGAAGAACCTGAGATATCTAAACCTGTTACTCCAACATCGGGGTTTGTCTCTCCAGCTTCTAGTGGTCCTGATTCACCTAGGGTAGAAAGAGTAATTACCCAAGATCTTCCTTCTGGACTTATTGCTATTGAAGAACTTGCTCCGGAAGAAGAAGTAAGCATCCCTATCCCTGAAAATCAACCTGTTCTTGATCTAAGAGAGCATGAATCAATTTTTCACAGTCCGACTAGGAGTACTACTTGGTATCTTTATTTGACTAATTATTTGGAAAACCCGGGTTAAGTTTTTCACCACCTCGTGCTCCTTATCATCCTAGAGGTTTTTATACTCCCGTAAATATGTCAGGTCAGTCGTCCATGTTTACTCAATCGCCTAAATCTTTTTTGTACGGCGGTCCTTCTGTTCCCTCTGGGTATCAGTCACTTTCTGGTACTTTTGCGGGAGCATCTCCTCAACCCATTGAGCAAGGGTTATTAACTGGAAGCAATGGTACAAAGACATTGAGCGTAGAAGACATTCTTATGATGTCAGGTTCTATTCCCAATTCTCAACCTCAGGGTGGCCAGTTACCACCTGGGGGGCAGCCTCAATTAACGCCTGGGGGGCAACCTCAAGGTACACAATTTGCATCTGGGGGGAAACCTCAAGGACAGTACGTACCTACGGTACAATACGTTCCTCAAGGTCAACCCCAGATTCAATATGTACCCCAAGGTCAACCCCAATATCAATTTATCCCTCAAGGTCAACCCCAGTATTAGTACGTGCCTCAAGGGTATCTACCCCAAGGTCAGTACTCGAACCAAGGTTTCCAACCACCCCAAGGTCAATCTTATGTTCAAGGAACGGGAAATTTACCTTTCAATTATCAATCCTACCTTCAACCCGGTTATGGTCCTCAATATTCCCAACCTGTTATGGGTCAGTACCTCGGAGTGAACATAGTGTGGGATCCATCGCAAACCCAGCAGGTGTTGCAGCCAAGTGTACAGTTGTCATCTCAAACTAGACAACCCTTAGTTTCTGGTACACCCCAGCAACCAGTCCAGTCTAACATTCAAACTTCTGTACCTTCGGTAGTTTCTTAGTCAGGGCCTACTGCGCCTCGTACTCCATCTCAAACGACTGCTGCAACTGCCGTAACATCTATTAAATCTACCCCACCTACTTCTGGAGTATCGACAGCTCCGGTTTCTACTGTTCCTGTATCTACTCCTCAGACATCTTTACCACTGTCTGGATCCACGATTCAAACTACGGTTCAGATGCTTGTAGGAAAACCTGGTTTAAGTACAGTTGTCACAAGTCGACCACAATTCACCTATCAACTATACCAGGGACAATACCAATTCGGTCCTGCTGTCCAGCAGTGAGTTTATCAGTATCAACCGTATCCTGGGTACACTTATCAACAACCCCAGTACGGTCCGGTTAATCCTGGTTTTCTGGGAGGATACAATATCCCGAACGCGATTCCTATTCCTAGTTATCCCAGATATCCTCCTCCTGGGGCTGCTCTCATGACCCAGAGTTTTAGGGATCCTAATCGGCAGTTACCATTTATCACAACTTTGGACTTACTAGATTTTTCGCGCCTAACGAACGATCCCATTAATTATCTTTCGTTTTGGCTGCCAATGCCGAATAAGTTGCCCAGTGACATTCCCAAGTTCGAAGGTAAATCAGGAGAGGACCCGTCGAACCATGTGATGACTTACCACCTCTGGTGTGCGTCTAAATCCATCACAGATGATTCGATCCGTCTTAGACTTTTCCAGCGCACTCTAATCGGTCTCGCGGCCAAGTGGTACATTGAGTTACCGTGAGGCACTTTTTATAATTTTAGTCAATTAGCTACCTCGTTTTTAACTCATTTCCAGTTGCCAGTCCGATATGAAAATGGCACGGAATTGTTAACTTCGCTAAAACGGTCGACATCCACGTACATTTCAGATCACATTCATGAGTGGAGACTTCGACATCGTTTAGTGAAGGTATTTATTACGGATCAAATCTTGGCCGAGTGGTTTATAAAATCTTTGTTGCCAAAAATCACTGAAGATGTTGCTAAAGCCGGAGTGGTTACTGAGGAGCAAGTCATTGCTCAAGCACAGTACCTTGACTTGGTTTATACTCAGTCAGGTACGTTACATGAAAAAATCCCCGATCTTCCCAAGTCAAATCGAATCGCTGCAGCTCCTTCAGGATCTCATGCTGCTGATGGTATGATTGGCACGGTTAACACTAAAGGTAAGAAGAAATCCTCCAAGAATTCTTCTCCTATTATAACCTTGCCTGATTCCCCAACAGGATATTCTTCTGTAGAGATTTCCACCGATATTCACGTTGTAGAGCCATCTACAGCTAAATCAAAATCCGGTGGGAAGAAGAAAGGAAAGAAGAAGAATAAAACGAACAAAAGTTCAAAGGAGAAACCTGAAAAGGCGGAATCTAATGATCAAAAGTGTAAACCTCGTTATCCATGTCTCATTTGTGACGATGAACATTTTACAAGAGACTGACCTCATCGTGCAGAGGTTGCAAAGATCGTCAAAGGTTCCCAAACTCCTGCTTTTTGAAGGATCCATTTCTAAGTCAAGACAGCAAAATGATAGGTTCTTCCTCGAGTGCCAATGAAGAACCCATATTGATGATGTCCCATGTTAGGATTGTGACTCGATCGCAAGATTATGGTAGTAAAAGTCCTGTTGATGGCAAAGAAGTAGAATCTTCTCATTCTAATCCATCAACCTCAGCTCCCGGTTCCGATCCACTACAGATCGAGAAACCTAACCCGGACTTGGTAATCAAACCGCCCGCCAAGGGTATACTTCGAAAGTCAGCTTTCAATCCACATGCGAGAGTGGCTCAGAACTATAACATTGTTGAGGATTTAGCTGTTTCACCCTCAGCAACGTCGGCTTTAGAAGTGCTGCAATCATGTCCAGCACAGTGTAAATTACTTTTGTCAGCTATAGGAGCTGTTGACATTCAGGACCTGAACCTAATAATTTTCGATCTAGAAAATAGTACACCATGTCTCCCTCATCAAATGGCTTTCCAGATCCCAGTGATAGTAAAAAACAGGCCTATTCATCAAACTGTAATTGATGAGGGAGCCTCAACGTGTATTATGTCGATACAGTGTTGGAGATCGCTTGGTTCTCCTTCACTAAATCAATCCCTGATGATTCTTAAGGCCTTTTATGACCGTGGGTTTCATCCTTTTGGCATTCTACATGATTGCCTATAGGGGTTGAAGGAAAAACCATTAGTCTAGATGTGGAGGTGGTTGATGCCCCTCTGGTCGTTTCATCGGTCTTTCGAGTAATAAAGTTTCCACATAATGGAAAGATCGTAACAATAGACCAGCTGGCTTACTTTTCATCTGACCCGGCCTCTTCGGAGAGTATTCAGCATGTTGGTAAAACGACTATCCCATATAAGGATGTTGGAGTAGGATTAGTTAAAGATGCCGGTTTACTGGGAACTTTTCCTTTTCCTCCAATCAATGCATCATCTTCATTTGCAACCATTCATATGATTATATCAGACACCATTGTTTATGATGATCCTTGGATCATCCCTTCTGAATCTGAGATAGACTCATTGGGTGATTCCATGCCTTTGAGTCCATATGAAATTGCCTATGAATCCGTGCAGTCTTTTGCCGACCTGGGTTCAACC
Organism: Pinus tabuliformis; assembly: GCA_031772625.1. Classification (NCBI taxonomy): domain Eukaryota; kingdom Viridiplantae; phylum Streptophyta; class Pinopsida; order Pinales; family Pinaceae; genus Pinus; species Pinus tabuliformis. The sequence continues at coordinate 142,883,735 of CM062809.1, forward strand.
GAAATTGACTTAATGAATGTGGTCCATGAGGAATCACTTTTCACATCAACCTCGGATTTAACTACGTTTTCTAAACTTGTTCACTCTGATGAGAAAATTCGTGAAATCCTATGTGTAGATGATTTACCATGGGAAGATCTCCATCACAGATCTTCGTTTTTACCTGAGGATGATCGTTTTGAAAATGATTTCTCATCAATTTTTACAACTGAATATGTCAAGGAACCTCAGAATCCAATGAAACATCCTGATTCAGAGTTAAATTTGGGAAACATCTCTCGAACTATTCCTATTGACATTTCGGTTAAGCCCGGAATTGTTGAAAACATTCATATAGGTGCCTCGTGTACAGATGACGAAATTCAATTATATAAGGCCCTATTTCAAGAATTCCACGACGTGTTTGCCTGGTCCTATGAGGAAATGCCAGGAATTGATCCCACGATTGTTGTTCATGAGATCAAGACTTACCCAGATTCTAAACCCGTCCGACAACGTTTGTGTCAGATTCACCCACGAAAAGCTGCTGCAATTAAAGCAGAAATTGAAAAACTGTTGAAAGCAGGTTTCATTTATCCGATCCCGTTAACGGATTGGGTATCGAATATTGTTCCGGTTAACAAAAAGAAGCGAACAATAAGAATATGCATCGATTATAGGGACATTAATCGAGCCTGTCCAAAGGACAATTACCCAACTCCCTATATCGATCAAATCATTGATGATTGTGCCGGAAGTGAAATATTTTCCTTTATGGACGGTTTTTCCAGATACAATCAAATCAACATTCTACCTGCCAATCAACCAAAAACAACTTTTATTTGTCCATGGGGGACATTTTCTTATTGCAAATTGCCTTTTGGGCTTAAGAATACGGGAGCAACTTTTCAAAGGGCGATGTCTTATGCGTTTCATGACATCAAACACATTGTGCAACCATATCTCGATGATTTGCCTGCTCACTCTTTACATCGATTTGATCACCTTGTCCATTTACGAGCAATCTTTATGAGGTGTAGGCATTATCGTATTCGATTGAACCCACACAAATATGTCTTCTGTATAGGAACGGGCCGATTGCTGGGATTTGTAGTTTCGAAAGTCGGCATTCGCGTCAATCCCTCAAAGGTCGAAGCTATCATCAAATTGCCTCCTCCTTCGAGTCTTCACCAACTCCAAAGTTTGCAAGGGAAAGCAAACTTTTTACGATGATTCATTCCTAACTACGCTGAGGTTACAAAGGGTTTTACCCGGTTGTTGAAGCAAAACACTCAATTCTCTTGGGATGAGATAGCTCAGAAATCTTTTGATGCACTCAAACACGCGTTGACCCATGCACCGTTGTTGCATCCTCCCAACTACAACTAGGATTACTTCTTGTATCTCGTCGCCTCCCATTCCACCATTGGAATGGTCTTAGTTCAGGAAGATGAATTCAGAACGGAACATGTGATATATTACCTTAGTCGAACGTTAAATCCAACTGAGCTAAAATACTCACATGTGGAGAAATTGGCATTGGCAGCCGTTCAAGCTGTCCAATGTTTTCGTCACTACATTTTACTACGTAAAACTACGGTAATTTCGGATTGCAACCCTATGATCTACATTTTGACCAAACAATTGCTAGGGGTCAAGTACTCTAAATGGATCGTTATCCTGCAGGAGTTCGACTTGGAGTTTGAGAAATCTAAGTCTAAGAAATCTTTAGTTTTTGCAGAGTTAATGTGTGACTTCCCACGTGCTGACATGGAAACTGTGGCAGAGGAGCCCATTGCGGACGAATATTTGTTTCTAACTAGCACTTTAGATCCGCGGTATGGGGATATCATCGTCTATCTCCAGACCCAATCCTTTCGGTCAGAAATTTCAAGGTCGGAACATCAGAAAATTCGATTCCAGTCCCAACAATTCAAAATTATTGGAGATACTCTTTATTTCCGTGGGGCGGACTCTATTTTTCGACGTTGCTTAACCCACGAAGAGGCTGAAAGGGTTCTAAATGACTATCACTCTGGAGCGTGTGGCGGTCATATGTCTGGGTATGCCACAGCCTAAAAGATATTGCGCGCTGGCTATTTCTGGCCATCCTTGTTTAAAGATTGTATTACGGCGGTCCGAAAATGCCACAACTGCCAGATTTTTTATCGTAAGATGCGCGCTCCACCTGCTCCTCTCCACCCTATAATTGCCATTGGTCCTTTTGCCAAATGGGGTATCGATTTTATTACATGTAACGCTCACTCGGCCGGGAGGCATGCATATATCATCCTTGCGGTAGATTATTTTACTAAGTGGGCCGAGGCGATGCCTACATTTGAGGCAGACGGAAAAAGAGCTGCAATTTTCGTGTTCAATCATATAATTGCTAGGTTTGGTGTCCCACAAGCGATAATCACTGATCATGGGTGTCATTTTTGAAATGTTATGATGACCGAACTTACAGGCCAGCTTGGTTTACGTCACGATAGTTCAACCCCTTATTATCCACAAGCGAATGGTCTGGTTGAATCCATCAACAAAGTTTTAGTTATCATGATCCGATGAATCATTGGGATTCATTGGTCGATTTGGCATAACATGCTATTTTCAGCGCTTTGGGTGTATCGAACTTCAGTAAAAACATCAACAAGGTTCACTCCTTTCCAACTAGTCTATGGTTTGGAAGCTGTGTTACCCATTGAATGCGAAATCCCATCACTGCAAATGGCCATCAAGTTACTTCCAGCCACTTTCGAAGAGGAAAAGCATTTGTTATACTTAGCTCAATTAGATGAGAATCGACGTGATGCTACATTGGCAATCAAGACTCACGCAAAACGTATGAAAGCTCAGTATGATCGAGATGTGACCCCTCGAAATTTTTCGGAAGGAGACCTAGTGTTATTATATGATCAAGCCAATGATAAATTAGGCGCTGGAAAATTCATTCCTATGTGGCATGGTCCCTATATTTTCAAGCGAAAGCTAGCAAAAGGGGCCTATGAATTGGTAGACTTTGACGGGGACTCTTTAGGTAAACCCAGAAATGGTCTTTACCTGAAGAGGTATTATGCTTAAAAGAATGGGTATGGAGATTTGTTAGTTAGGTTAGTTTTTATTTCTAGCTAGTGTGTTTTAGTTTAAAAAGTGTGCTTAGCTTAGAGAGTGTTTTTCCGTCATTATTCTTGCTTATCTTGGTTTTACTCTTGATATTGCAGATGTCGATGCCTCTCCAAACATACATTGGATTTGTTGATTGTGCTTGTCGTAATACACGGAACATCTCTTCCGCAGCTTGGGTTATCTATTCGCCCTCTGACGAGTTAGTTTCTATGCATGGGGTAAGCCTCGGTCAAACAACAAACAACATTGCAGAGTATATTGCGGTGATTGAGTTATTATCTGAATCTATTTCATTTGGGATTCGAAGTTTGATATTGAGGTTAGATTCTGAACTCGTTGTATTATAGCTTAATAGAGTGTATGCCATTAGAAATCCAGTGTTATTGAGATTATTTTTGAGAGTGCATCTCTTGGAACGTGAATTTGATTACATCGAATATCAGCATATTCCAAGGTCTTTAAATACATTAGTAGATGCAATTGCTTCTCGAATGTTAAATAGACATTTGCAATAATCATACATGTAAATTTAAAATCATTTCATAACATGATTTACAGGATAAGCCGGTAATAGTGATATATATATAGGTGTGTCAAAAATACATCGTCCTCGATCATAGGTTGAAAAACACCTTATGATCAGCAAAAATGGTAGGTACAAAAAACAAAAATGTCACATGTGCCCACAATAGGCGATCATCCTATCACTGGTGATGATCTCTATAAGAAACCACTGCCCGGGCCACCTTGCAAAGGAACCTCCTAAAAGGTCCTGGGACTCCAATCACATAGCGCTGAAGTTGACGAGGAATGTCGTCTATAGTGGTCTCAGGAATATCCCCTGTCAAGCACTCAAGATGACCCTCCAACTCTGCCAAAACCTCTGGTGATTCATCCTGCGAGGCTGGCACAGGTGCAACTGGTTGCTTCCTATCAAAAGGCCGGAGAGCGGCTGGTTGCTGTGGACCCACATCTTCATTTGAAATTTTTACTATCAGTTTTGAGACGATGGAAAAATAAAAAAAATTAAAATAGGAAAAAGTTGAAAAGGATTTTACCTGACTCGTCCCACTGCTCTCCTGGTGGAAGAGCCATGTCTGGGTCACCACGAAAATCTATCCCAGCGTAAGGGAAATCCTGAATGGAAAAGACCTGGTTTTCCAACCATTGGAAATACTCAGGTTTGAACCGAGCAACCTCTGTCCTCTCGTCCGGGTGACGGGGCATGACTGTAACCCATCGCATCTGTTTGGGCTCTCGAGGAAGCCCAGATCCAACAGTAAGGTGCTGTGGGATCAGCATAGGAACCCTCTCAAGGCCAAAACTCATGACCAAAGCCCCATAACCAAAGGTCTTTAGTCGTCCGCTCTTAGCCCTGGTCAGTTGGCCTTTCACATTAGCTAGCACAGCATTGCACCAGTTGAAGATGGTGCCTTGAAAGCAATCAACTGCCATACGCATCTGGGATCCAGTGGCAATATGTAATGCGGCAGCTCCGCAAAGTCTGGTGACAGTAAATGTAATCACCATGAGTTCAGGAAGGGATATGGTCTTTATGTCTATCCCTTTGTCTCTAGCCTGGCTGTTGCAATACTCTAGCTGGAGGCTATCGACAGACTGGCCACCTGGCCTAGTCTCGTGCAGAGTCAAGTCTTCGCCTCTCTTAGGCAAACCAGTCAAGAAATAAATGTCCTCCAGCTCGATTTCAAGCTGGTGGCCGCCAATGAAAAAGCACTGGTCCTGTATGCTCCATCTGTCAACCAGCCACTGTAAGAAATCCACCTGAGCCCTCATGCCAGGAATGGTCCAGAATTTGTACAGTCCGCACGCCCTCAAAGCATCAAGTGAAGGCTGATGATTCCATGCGGCAGCATCCACGTCCTCATGCTCTCGTTCACGCCAATCTAGCATGATGTACTCTCTGCATCAAGTATAAAGATTAATTAAATTTCTATAAAACATTTTGATTGGTCCATTTTTGAGAATTTTGGGTTCAAAACCCTTGCGGCGGGGTACGCACCCTCCGAGTTAGACACGGTGCGTGGGTCCGTACTTTGTCTACACGGAAGGTGTGGACCCCGAGCTTTTTCCCAATGGAGAAAAATTCGAGGTCCGCGGGTCCACAATGGTAAACCTGCGGACCCCCGTGCGCGGGTTTTGCACCTAAAAACCCTCTCGAAAAAATGAAATGAAGGACTAAAACAAAAAACTAAACGGTTGAAAATGAAGAGTAGGATGATGTGGATTACCTAGAGAAGACGACGCTCGATCCCGACGGTTGGATTTTCCATAATCTTCACGGGAAGTTTTCTAAGCAAAAGCACTATTTTCTCACCCAAACTTAAACGATAAAAATGAATCGACAAAGGCCCTTTTTATAAGTTTTTTGAGTAAATAAATCGCAAATTTGTTTATGTTTCACTTTGAAAAGGTATTTTACGACGCTTTTATCTATTTCAAACAGGTATGAGTAATGTTTGTGTTTTTGTGCAGAATAAAGGATTATTCAGGCGAAATCTATCATTTTCGACAGAAAAACATGTAGATTCATCTTTAAGCTCTTTTTTGACTCCTAAAACATGAAAAGATTGCCGAGTGTTTCTTTTAAACTTGTTAAAACGGAATTAAAAGACGGTCCACTTACAACTCTTTTCTGACCGTAAAAACATGAAAAGATTTCCGGATTTTTGTCGTTTCGAATTCGATATTGGTTATAAAACGACGTGTCATTGATCGATTTTTTACTTTTTCGGGTCAAGGGCACTAATAACGAAAAGTACTCCTTGGTCGTAAAAGATCAAGCGGTTCTCTCAAGTATTATTTTATACTTTTTCGGGCTTGGGAGACACAAATTTACGAAAAAGGTCAACCCTGGAGTCTTCTTAAGTTTTTCAAACTCTCTAAAATTGAAAAACGCCGAGTTTCTCCTATACTGGACTCGTTAAAATTTCACAGTAGAGGACCTGTTCAATTACAAACAGGAACGAGCCACTCCTTCTTAGGGTTTGAATTTAAACTAAGTTGGACTCATCTGAAGGATGAGCTTATAATCAAGCAAATGTTATCCTCCTCAAGCTTGTCAAAAATAAAGAGGTACTTGCCAGAAATGGTGGGGGAAAAGAGAGAAAAATGAATCTGTTTGTCATACTTTGTAACCACTCTTGAACATGACACTTTTATTCACCTGGGTTGGGAAATCCTTTGCCTAACAGTTGATCAAACTACATTGAAAGTCTTCAGCCGGTTTTTGGGTATTAACTTTGGGTCAATTATCACCAAGCCATCTGTCGTGTCGTTATGTGTTCAAGAGGTCACTGCCAATAAGCCATTCATTTGCAAAATATCTTTCATCCATCTTGACCATCCCTGAGTCAGTTCTTGCAACTAAATTTCCTCAACTTGATCTATGATTTTGTGTTGTGGGCTTGCCTACGGCGGATCGCTTTCAATCGACATCAGCTCATTATCTAGAAAGATGATCTAGGAATCGTCAGTACCTTGAGATCTACTTGCCTCAATGGCAGGTTTCTCACCTTTGACGACAGTTTACATAATTGAATTTCGATTGAAGGATTCCGTGATATGTTCGACATCAACACATTTATTCACATCTCATGGATTGTACTGGGTACTTTGAGAGCCATTGATATCACTGGTGGTTTCTCTCACACTTGTTAACAGTTTACATCATTGACTGGTAATCAAGTGGTTTCTACCATGTTCGACATCAACACATTTATTCACATGGATAAAATCATACTATTTCGGGAAGTAGAAATGAAGACCCTGGATCTAGTTTTCACCATCCAGGTTGCGAGGAATTTTGTATTCATTATGTTGTGGACCATAAACAGATGGTTGCGCCCATACTGTGTTCACATGAGTCTATACTTGTGATGTTTTACAAGATCATTCCTACATCAGAGCAGTAGATAGTTTTCTAGTTAGTTTTGGTCTGAGTATTGGAATGCCTACCTCAGCGATGATATGATCTCATATATATATCTTGCATTGAATGTTTTTACAGGTTCCGACCGGGCTCTCCACAAGATGATCCTTGAAATGATAAAGTACTTCACTCTTCCTATATGATAAATGAAATCCTCATCTACTACAGACTTCGCACTTTAGGGGGCAATCTGTTACACAAAAATATCGTCACCATGATTATTTGCAGTCAGTATGGGTCTATCATCACTTGTACTGTCCTCCTGAGTAAGTCTAAGACCTCAGCTCTTCAAATAAAGCTTTGGAAATGGGAGAAAGACATTAAAAATCAATGTAACTCTGGTTCTGCACTTTCTCTCATGGTCACCTGTGGTCCCGCACCTTCTGTGTACAAAAGCTGCGTACCTACCCACTCTGTCCCTAACGGTGTAGGTGCAGACCCCTGTGAAAGTCAAAAGGTGCAAGTTTTATCTTAAAAAACTCACTTTGGGTTAATTCTAGAGTTTTCTAAAAGGAATTTTGACGTGGATTGTTCGCTCTGAGGTGGTTCATGCATCCCAAAAGAGAAGGAGCTAATCCCTTGACTAAACGAGTTATCCCTTTGAAGGAGGGCTTTATCCCTTTGAAGGAGGACCTAGTAACTTCCCTCCATTGCACTATAAATACAGGCATTGGGGTGAGGACTAGAGAGGTTAGAAGCTGAACATTTTTGAGGGTAAATGCTGGTGAAATTAAGACTTCCTAGTTGAGCTTAAGAGGAGAGATCACATACCTTTTTGGCTTCATTGGGGAGTGAGTGAAACTTGTCAAAGTAGAGGAGACTTCTTGTTGGACCCTGGGAGGAGCTTGTACAGCGTCAAGGCAAAGGTTGTAGGGTTCTTCTTCTTTTGAATGAATACAATCAAACTCATTTTTCTCAGCAAGTACCTTATGTTATTAGTTTCATGGACTCCTTGACTTTCATGTTAAATATGTTTTATGCAATTGGTTTTTCAGGTGCTATTTAATTTGTTTGCCTTGTTTTTTTTGCAGATTCGCGAAAAGGAGCTCATTTGGATCAAAGGAGCGAGGGCATCCACAAGCTTGCATTGGACCAAAGGTAGGCCCTAAAAACACTTGTTTGCTATTATTTATTAAAGCATATTTAGAGAAAGATAGTGTCTGGTTGATTTTCTTGTCGTTAGGTCTTCTTTAGATTCTAGGAAGGTCTATCTTGTCCGCAAGATCGACTCATTCCGTGCGACACCAAGAAAAGAGAGAAGATCAACAGCACGCCGAGTATATGTCTGCTAACCAAAAAGAAATCAAACAAGGCACCCAATCAAAAAAACATCCCACCTCTTCACACCCTCCCACATGCATTCAGCACAACACCCTTTCCAGCTTTAAAACATAGCAAACAACCAAGCAAATAAATCACAACCTAAAACTGACCAATAGAAAAGACAAGGGCCACGATGAGACCAGTGTCTGGAGCATGTCACTGAGAGGCAAACAACCCCCCAACCCAGCAGCACAAGGCTTCAAACGACAAATAGACTACCGCCAATAACACAAACCCACCCCGCCATTGCACCCCTCCATGTACAAAACACCCAACAACCTTTCTAGCGAGAGAGTCAACGGGGGTCAAAGAATCAAACTCCAAAGAGGAGTTGTCACGGGCCGACACTCAACGCTAGAGAAAGCCGCGGGCCACAAATACATCGATGGTGCAAGGCCACTAGAGAGAGGGACGTTCGCAAAGCGCACACCACAAAACAAAGAAATGACGCAAGTCCCACAAAAAACCCACAATCCAAAGGGAGGAACAAAGACACGACCCGCTACTTCTTTTTCCCTCAGAAGGGGAGTGGGTCATGAGAGGACGAGGAATTCCCTCGAC
>CM062809.1:142897672-142975172 GCA_031772625.1 Pinus tabuliformis
CCTCCCCATTGGACTAGGAGCACATACACAATTCTAACAACAAATGCCCATAAACATTGTGACTTAACATTTCCAACCACAAAAGCCTGCCACGCACACAAGATGCAAAGGAAAAGCCGACCCCTTGATCAAACATATGGGCCAACACATCTATCAAAACCTCAAAGCCAACGCAACCACGAATGATGTGCACTTTGAAAGGAATGCCAACCCTTGACTTTACAATAAGGAGAACAGCGCCTCACATCCCCCGATGGAAAAATCAAGCAAGAGGGAGTGTAGGTGGTTTACAACCAAAACCCTTCCACTTCCCTCTTAAATGTATGCATCTCAACCGACAATGCCAACACGGAAAGAGTACAAGCACAAGACACCGGCACCATAAATAGCCGAACAATGAAGAGGCTAGCCATCACAAGGAGCCACACCACAAAAACACATACAACTCCCAAAACTTGGAGCAGAAGGGGAATTGTTCACATATGCCTCCCAAGACAAGCATGGCCAACATTACCGCTCATGCACTACCGATTGGGTATGGAGAGAAGATGAAAATCGGACACCCTACAAATGACCCACGACCATTCTTGAGGCAAACCCGAAAAACCAACTCAATTACCAACCCACCTTTCACACGAAAAGCAAAACCCTCCACACCAAATAGGGAGGAGGTGAACAATATAACAAGGAGCCAATTTCAATGGAGCCACAAATGGCTGCCCAGCCCAATCAAAATTCTCTATTTGCAATAATCGAGGGGCACGATAGCGACATAGGCAACGAAAAAGTTTTGGGGCTTCCATCTGGGACCGTAACAATGAAGGCTCAAAGGAGCGTCGAGAAAACTTTCAAAATTCTTATCGTTGGGATGGGAAAGAGGGACGGGGATGAGCATGGCCCACATTACCGCTCATGTGCTACCGAGCGGGGATGGAGAGAAGACGAAAATCATCCACCCTACAAACGACCCAAGGCCATCGTTCAGGCAAACCCGACAAAGAAACTCGATTACCAACCCACCTTTCACACGGAAAGAAAACCTGACACTGTTATATTCTGGAGGGGCACAAGGGGGACAAGGATGAGCCAAGGAGCCACACGACAACAACCCATACAGCTCCAAGAACTTAGAGAGCAGAAGGGCAATTGTTCACGTATGCCTCCTGGGATGAGCATGGCCAACATTACCGCTCATGCGCTACTGAGTGGGGATGGAGAGAAGATGAAAATCGGACACCCTACAAACGACCCAAGGCCATTGTTCAGGCAAACCCGAAAACACAAATCGATTACCAACCCACCTTTCACACGGAAAGAAAACCTGCCACTGGTATCATCTGGAGGGGCACAAGGGGACCAAGACGAACCAGGGAGCCAAACCACAACAACCCCTACAGCTCCAAGAACTTAGACAGAAATTGTCTAGATATGCCTCCCGGGACGAGCATGGGAAACATTATCGCTCATGCGCTACCCAGTGGGGATGGAGAGAAGATGAAAATTGGCCACCCTAAAAACGACCCAAGGCCATTTTTTAGGCAAACGCAAAAACACAACTCGATTACCAACCCACCTTTCACATGGAAAGAAAACCTGTCGCTGGTATCATCTGGAGGGGCATGAGGGGACCAGGACGAGCCAGGGAGCCACACCACAACAACCCATACAGCTCCAAGAACTTGGAGAGCGGAAGGGGAATTGTTCACATATGCCTCCCAGGACGAGCATGGCCAACATTACTGCTCATGCGCTACCGAGTGGGGATGGAGAGAAGATGAAAATTGGACACCCTACAAACGACCCAAGGCCATCGTTCAGGCAAACCCGAAAACACAACTCGATTACCAACCCACCTTTCACATGGAAAGAAAACCTGCCGCTGGTATAATCTGGAGGGGCACTCGAGGACCAAGACGAGCCAGGGAGCCACACCATAACAGCCCATACAGCTCCAAGGACTTGGAGAGCGGAAGGGGAATTGTTCACATATGCCTCCCAGGATGAGCATGGGCAACATTATCGCTCATGCGCTATCGAGTGGGGATGGAGAGAAGAAGAAAATCAGCCGCCCTACAAATGACACAAGGCCATCATTCAGGCAAACACGAAAACACAACTCGATTACCAACCCACCTTTCACACGGAAAGAAAACCTGTCGCTGGTATCATCTAGAGGGGCAGTCGAGGACCAGGACGAGCCAGGGAGCCACACCACAACAACCCATACAGCTCCAAGAACTTGGAGAGCAGAAGGGGAATTGTTCACATATGCCTCCCCGGCTGAGCATGGCCAACATTACCGCTCATGCGCTACCGAGTGGGGATGGAGAGAAGATGAAAATCGGTCGCCCTACAAATGACCCAAGGCCATCGTTCAGGCAAACCTGAAAAAACAACTCGATTACCGACCCACCTTTCACACGGAAAGAGAACCTGTCACTGGTATCATCTGGAGGGACACGCGGGGACCAGGACGAGCCAAGGAGCCAGACCACAACAGCCCATACAACTCCAAGAACTTGGAGAGCAGAAGGGGAATTGTTCACGTATGCCTCCCAGGACGAGCATGGCCAACATTACCACTCTTGCTCTACCGAGTGGGGATGGAGAGAAGATGAAAATCGACGGCCCTACAAACGACCCAAGGCCATCGTTCAGGCAAACACAAAAGGACAACTCTATTACCAAACCACCTTTCACACGGAAAGAAAACCTGTCGCTAGTATCATCTGGAGGGGAACGCGAGGACTAGGACGAACCAAGGAGCCACACCACAACAGCCCATACAGCTCCAAGAACATGGAGAGAAGAAGGGGAATTGTTCACATATGCCTCCCAAGATGAGCATGGCCAACATTACTACTCATGCGCTACCGAGTGGGGATGGAGAGAATAAAAAAATCGGCAACCCTACAAATGACCCAAGGCCATCCTTTAGGCACACACGAAAACACAACTCGATTACCAACCCACCTTTCACACGGAAAGAAAACCTGTCGCTGGTATCATCTGGAGGGGCGCAAGGGGGACCAGGACGAGAAAGGGAGCCACACCACAATAGTACATACAGCTCCAAGAACTTGGAAAGAAGAAGGGGAATTGTTCACATATGCCTCCCAAGACGAGCATGGCCAACATTACCGCTCATGTGCTACCGAGTGGGGATGGAGAGAAGATGAAAATCGGCCACCCTACAAACAACCCAAGGCCATCATTCAGGCAAACACGAAAACACAACTCAATTACCAACCCACCTTTCACACGGAAACAAAACCTATCGCTGGTATCATCTAGAGGGGCGCGAGGGGGACCAGGACGAGCAAGGGAGCCACACCACAACAGCCCATACAGCTCCAAGAACTTGGAAAGCAGAAGGGGAATTGTTCACATATGCCTCCAAAGACAAGCATGGCCAACATTACCGCTCATGCGCTACTGAGTGGGGATGGAGAGAAGATGAAAATCGGACACCCTACAAATGACCCAAGGCCATCGTTCAGGAAAACGCGAGAACACAACTCAATTACCAACCCACCTTTCACACGGAAAAAAAACCTGTCGCTGGTATCATCTGGAATTTGCTTTGGCCCCCGCACAACCGAAACGAAGAAACAAGGGAGAGCCAGGCAAACAAGCAGCACGAAAATGAGCAAAGCCAACCTCGGGTCACAACTTAGCATTTTTGATATGGGCACGTTGGCCCGTGCGCGCCCACGCCCGAACGAATTTGCATGGGCACCTGCACAACCGAAACGAAGAAACAAGGGATAGCCGGGCAAATGAGCTGCACGAACGAGCACAAAGCCAACCTCGGGTCACAACTTAGCATATTTTTAATACAGGCTCGTTTGCCCAGGCGCGCCCCCGCCCAAACGACCCACCCGAACGAGTTCACACGGACGCCATCAAATGACCCACCTGAACGATTTTGCATGGGCAGCCAAACGACCAAAACGAAGTGACAAGGGAGAGTCGGGGAAACGAGCTACACGAATGTGCAAAAAGCCAACCTCGGGTCACAACTTAGCATTTTTGATACGGGCTCGTTCTCCCGAGCGCGCCCTCGCCCGAACGAGTTCACACGGACGCCCTCAAACGACCTGCTCGAATGACCGAAACGAAGCAACAAGGGAGAGCCGGGCAAACGAGCTACACGAACGTGCACAAAGCCAACCTCGAGTCACAACTTAGCATTTTTTTATACGGGCTCATTCGCTTGGGCGCCCCCTTACCCAAACGACCCGCCCGAACGAGTTCACAAGGGCGCCCTCAAACGACCTGCCAGAACGACCGAAACGAAGCGACAAGCGAGAGCCGGGCAAACGAGCTGTACGAACATGCACAAAGCCAACATCGGGTCACAAATTAGCATTTTTGATATAGGCTCATTCGCCCGGGCACGCCCTCGCCCGAACGACCCACCCGAACGAGTTCACACGGGCGCCCTCAAATGAACCACCGAAATGATTTTGCATGGGCGCCCGAACGACCGAAACGAAGCGATAAGGGAGAGTCGGGAAAACGAGCTACATGAACGTGCACAAAGCTAACCTCGGGTCACAACTTAGCATTTTTGATATGGGCTCGTTCACCCGGGCGCGCCCTCGCCCGAACGACCCGCCCGAACGAGTTCACACAGGCGCCCTCAAACAACCCGCCCGAACAATTTTGCATGGGCGCCTGAACGACCAAAACGAAGCGACAAGGTAGAGCTGGGCAAACGAGTTACACGAATGTGCACAAAGCCAACCTCGGGTCACAACTTAGCATTTTGGATACGGGCTCGTTCACCCGAGCGCGCCCTCGCCCAAACTACCCGCCTGAACAAGTTCACACGGACGCCCTTAAACGACCCGCGCGAACGACCGAAATGAAGCGACAATGGAGAGTCGGGAAAACGAGCTGCACGAAGGTGCACAAGGCCAACCTCGAGTCACAACTTAGCATTTTTGATACTGGCTCGTTCACCCGTGCGTGCCCTCACCCAAACGATTTCACATGGACGCCCTCAAACGACCCCCCGAACGATTTTGCATGGGCACCCGAACGACCGAAACGAAGCGACAAGGGACAGCCGGGCAAACGAGCTGCACGAACATGCACAAAGCCAACCTCGGGTCACAACTTAACATTTTTGATACGGGCTCGTTCGCCCAGGCGCGCCCTCGCCCGAACGAGTTCACACAGATGCCCTCAAACGACCCACCCGAACGATTTTGCATGGGCGCCCGAACGACCGAAACGAAGCGACAAGGGAGAGTCGAGAAAACGAGCTGCACGAATGTGCACAAAGCCAACCTCGGGTCACAACTTAACATTTTTGATACGGGCTCGTTCGCCCGGGCGCGCCCTCGCCCAAACGACCCACCCGAACGAGTTCACATGGGCGCCCTCAAACGACCCGCCTGAACGACCGAAACGAAGCGACAAGGGAGAGCCGGGCAAACGAGCTGCATGAACGTGCACAAAGCCAACCTCGGGTCACAACTTAGCATTTTTGATATGGGCTCGTTCGCCCGGACGCACCCTCGCCCGAACGACCTGCCCAAATGAGTTCACACGGGCACCCTCAAATGACCCGCCCGAACTATTTTGCATGGGCGCCCGAACGATCGAAATGAAGGGACAAGGGAGAGCCAGGAAAATGAGCTGCACGAACGTGCACAAAGCCAACCTCGGGTCACAACTTAGCATTTTTGATACAGGCTCGTTCGCCCGGGCGCCCCCTCTCCCGAACGAGTTCACACGGGCGCCCTCAAACGACCCACCTGAACGAGCTCACACGGGTGCCCTCAAACAACCCGCCCGAATGACCCGCCCAAACGAGTTCACATGGGTGCCCTCAAACGAACCGCCCGAACGAGTTCACATGGGCGCCCTCAAACAACCCGCCCGAACTAGTACACACGGGCGCCCTCAAACGACCCGCCCGAACGATTTTGCATGGGCGCCCGAACGACCGAAACGAACCGACAAGGGAGAGTCGGGAAAACGAGCTGCACGAACGTGCACAAAGCCAACCTCGGGTGACAACTTAGCATTTTTGATACGGGCTCGTTCGCCCGGGCGAGCCCTCGCCCGAACGACCCGCCCAAACGAGTTCACTCAGGCGCCCTGAAACGACCCGCCTGAACGATTTTACATGGGCTCCCGAACAACCGAAACAAACTGACAAGCGAGATCCGGGCAAACGAGCTGCACGAACGTGCACAAAGCCAACGTCGGGTCACAACATAGCATTTTTGATACGGGCTCATTCGCCCAGGCTCGCCCTGGCCCAAACAAGTTCACACGGGCGCCCTCAAACGACCCGCCCGAACGAGTTCACACGGGCGCCCTCAAATGACCCGCCCGAACGACCCGCCCAAATGTGTTCAAACGGGCACCCTTAAACGACCCGCCTGAACGACCTGCCTGAACGAGTTCACACGGTGCCCTCAAACGACCCGCCCGAACGATTTTGCATGGGTGCCCGAACGACCGAAATGAACCGACAAGGGAGAGCCGGGCAAATGAGCTGCACGAACGTGCACAAAGCCAACCTCGGGTCACAACTTAGCATTTTTGATATGGGCTTGTTCGCCTGGGTGCACCCTCGCCCAAACGACCCGCCCGAACGAGTTCACCCGGGCGCCCTCAAATGACCTGCCTGAACGATTTTGCATGGGCACCCAAACGACCTAAACGAACCGACAAGGGAGAGCCGGGCAAATGAGCTGCACAAACGTGCACAAAGCCAACCTCAGGTCACAACTTAGCATTTTTGATACGGGCTCGTTCGCCCAGGCACGCCCTCACCCGAACGACCCACCCGAACGAGTTCACACGGGTGCCCTCAAATGACCCGCCCGAACGTGTTCACATGGGCACCCTCAAACGACCTGCCCGAACGATCCGACCGAACAAGTTCACACGGGCATCCTCAAATGACCCGCCCGAACGATTTTGCATGGGCGCCCGAACGACCAAAATGAATCGACAAGGGAGAGCCGGGCAAACGAGCTGCATGAACGTGCACAAAGCCAACCTCGAGTCACAACTTAGCATTTTTGATACGGGCTTGTTCGCCCAGGTGCGCCCTCGCCCGAATGACCCAACCGAACAAGTTCACACGGGTGCCCATAAACGACCCACCCGAACAATTTTGCATGCATGCCCGAACGACCGAAACGAACCGACAAGGGAGAGCTGGGCAAACAAGCTGCACGAACGTGCACAAAGCCAACCTCAGGTCACAACTTAGCATTTTTGATACGGGCTCGTTCGCCCGGGCGCGCCCTCGCCCAAACGACCCACCCGAATGAGTTCACACAGGCACCCTCAAACGACCCGCCCGAACGAGTTCACATGGGCGCCCTCAAACGACCCGCCCGAACGATTTTGCATGGGTGCCCGAACGACCGAAATGAAGTGACAAGGGAGAGCCAGGCAAACGAGCTGCACGAACGTGCACAAAGCCAACTTCGGGTCACAACTTAGCGTTTTTGATACGGGCTCGTTCACCCGGGCACGCCCTCGCCCGAACGACCCGCTCGAACGAGTTCACATTGGCGCCCTCAAACGACCCGCCCGAACGAGTTCACACGGGCGCCCTCAAATGACCCACCCGAACGATTTTGCATGGGTGCCCGAACGACCGAAACGAAGCGACAAGGGAGAGCTGGGCAAATGAGCTGCATGAACATGCACAAAGCCAACCTCGGGTCACAACTTAGCATTTTTGATACGGGCTCGTTCGCCCGGGCACACCCTCGCCCGAACGACCCGCCCGAACGAGTTCACACGGGCGCCCTCAAATGACCCGCCCGAACGACCCGCCCGAACGCGTTCACACGGGCGCCCTCAAACGACCCGCCCGAACGAGTTCACACGGGCGCCCTCAAACGACCCGCCCGAACGAGTTCACACGGGTGCCCTCAAACAACCTCCCGAACGACCTGCCCGAACGAGTTCAGACGGGCGTCCTCAAACGACCGGCCTGAACGATTTTGCATGGGTGCCCGAACGACCGAAATGAAGCGACAAGGGAGAGTCGGGCAAACGAGCTACACGAACGTGCACAAAGACAACCTCGGGTCACAACTTAGCATTTTTTATACGGGCTCGTTCGCCCGGGCGTGCCCTCGCCCGAACGACCCGCCTAAACGAGTTCACACGGGTGCCCTCAAACGACCCGCCCGAACGAGTTTGCACGGACGCCCTCGCCCGACCCGCCCGAATGGGTTTGCACGGATGCCCTCACCCGACCCGCCCGAACGGGTTTGCACGGACGCCCTCGCCCAACCCGCCCGAACGGGTTTGCACGGACGCCCTTGCCCGAACGACCCGCCCGAACGGGTTTGCACGGACGACCTCGCCCGACCCTCCCGAACGAGTTTACATAGGCACCCTCAAATGACCCGCCCGAACGAGTTTACATGGCAAACAACCCGCCCGAACGAGTGTTTACATGGCAAACGACCCACTCGAACGAGTTTACATGGGCTCCGACACACGACCAAAACAAAGTCACAAGGGAGATTCAGGCAAACGGGCAGCACGATCATGCACAAGGCCCACCCCCCTTCACAACTTAGCATTTTTTATATGGCCACGTGTGCCCTGGGTGCCCTCACATGACACGACATGACACAACCTGACCCGTTTGCACGGGCACCCACACATGACACGTCCCGACCCGCCCGAACGAAATTTGGGGTTTCCATGGGCGCATGACCCGAATGAAATTTCGGGGTTTCCGTGGGCGCACAACCCAAATGTAGGCACGAGGGAGCATCAGGCAAATGGGCCACACAAACGTACAGAAGACACACGGGCGGTCACGACCTAGCATTTTTGGCACGCCCACATGTGCCCGGGCACCCACACACAGCATGACACGGCCCGACTGGCCTTGTGTGAGCCGACTCGACCCACCTGAACGCATTTGCACGGGCACCCACACACGACACGATATGACCCGACCCAAACAAAATTTGGGGTTTCCTTGTATGCACAACCCGAACAAAATTTGGGGTTTCCATGGGTGCACGACCCGAATGAAGGCACAAGGCAACGTCGGGCAAACGGGCCGCACGAACGTGTAGAAGGCACACGGGGGGTCATGACTTAGCATTTTTGGCACTGCCACATGTGCCTGAGCACCCACGCATGGCACAACCCGACCCAACCGAACGAAGGCACGACGGAGCATCGGGCAAACTGGTCGGGCGAACGTGCAGGAGGCACACGGGTGGTCAGGCCCTAACATTTTTTTCACGACCACATGTTCCCGAGCACCCACGCGCGGCACGACACGACCCGACCCCACTCGACTCGCCCGAACACGTTTGCATGGGCACCCACACACGACACGACCCGACCCGCCCGAACGGAATTTGGGGTTTCCATGTGTGCACGGCCCGAACGAAATTTGGGGTTTCCATGGGTGCACGACCCGAATGAAGGCCCGAGGGAGCGTCGGGAAAATGAGCCGCACGAATGTGCAGAAGACACACGGGTGGTGACGACTTAGAATTTTTGGCACGGCCACGTGTGCCGGGGCACCCACACACGGCATGGAACGACCCGACCTGCCCTGGGCAAGCCGACCTGAATCGCCCGAACGAAATTTGGGGTTTCCATGGGTGCATGACCCAAACAAAGAAGGCACATGGGTGGTCATGACTTGGCATTTTCGGCACGCCCACGTGTGCCCACACACCCCCACACACGGTACGGTACGGGATGACATGGCACGCCCGAAGGAAATTTGGGGTTTGAACGGGCGCACGACCCAAATGAAGGCACGAGTGTAGGAATATCTTTGACTCTAATACATAAATATACCTGGGGTAACATGCCCTTAATATCTTCAACATTTTCTTTTGACTCTTTATAACACTTTAACATGTGCTAGGCCTATTTCAATGAGCAAGAAACTCAATGACAAATATATATATATATTCTTGAATAAATACAAATATCAAAAGTACATTTATGAAGACCGAACCCAGTTACACTTTCTTCGACACCCCCTCTCAACTAGGCTGGTATTCGTATATCATTACAAGGTGTTTGGCTATTTTTCAATCTTGAATAATTCACATAAGAGAAACTGGATTGGCAACCCATCTGTTATAGCATCATATTAGCCAACATTGTTCATAGCAAGGCCTTGACTAACAACTTTATCTCTCATAATGCCAGAGCACAATGTTGGCGAGGCCAATGGCTTATAAACACCTTGGTCATTGTCTCTAAAGGTACATACCCACCCAGGTGTTCCCTGAGTATGACCTTCCAGGACAATTCTTGTCTTGGGTTCCCATCCCTCAAAGAATATCGCTCCTCTTGCCTACTCTTGTCTTGGGTGCCCTACACATCCTCAAAGAGCATCAGATGCCAAATGATTGCCCAATCCTCCCATTATTTCTTGCCAAGTGAAGACAAGAATGTTGTGTCTATCTCTTCCCCTTGATTGGGGAAGACATGCCCAAGTTTCCTTTGACAAGGAACTTGCCCAAGCTCCTTTGTATTTGGGAACTTGTTAGAACTCCCTCTTAGCTAGGGATTTGTCCATACATCAACAACGTCTTCTTTGTGGGTCCTTCAGCCGCTTGATCTCCTTCTTTCCTTCGATGTCATGAAGTCTTTGTTTGAACTTCTTCTTGGCAGGGTACCGGCTGTTAGCGCTTGAAATTTCACCTCAAGCTGAGAAAGGTAAACTTCAAGGCAACATCAAACCACTTAGCCTCGTAGCTAGCCCTACGGGGCAGGAGAGGGCTCTCTCCGTTCTATCTCAGTAAAGATCTTCAATGGGCGAATAGACCAATAGGAAAACACTAATTTTAGGCTAGTAAACTGATCAAGAGGTTTAAATTTGGGATTCTTAAAGTTTTGGTGGAAAATTGGGGAATGGCAATTTCGGGTGCGGGGATTGGACAAAGTTTTCGCAGGGAGTTCTTTGGGGCGAGGTAGGAAACAGTATTGATGCCTTTGATAGAGATGGATGGATGAGAATGACTGATGAGGAGTTAAGGAGAGCAAGAAATAACCTTGAATTCCCCTTAAACAGTTGAAAACATTGATATTAAGCAAACTTAAAAGCAGAGCATGACAGTCATGAATTCTACTTTAACACTTCATTTGCCTAATTTGCAGAAGGAAAAGTAAGGAAATCATTCACATAACACACTTACAAGTACAAAGAGAAACACACCATCAATACATGTGACCACAAGAATCCCAAAAAGGACTGCAAAACCCTGGTCTTCCTTTGCCAAAAATTGCAGAGATACAGTGAATAATACAATAAGAGCTTCTCCCTCAAGAGTACAACCATGAAAATGAGAAAGAGAGTACATAATATTGATCATCTAACATCTTTCCCTGCCTCTAGGGGTCGATCTCACTATCCTAGGAGCTGTTTCAACCACTTCTAAACTAAGCACTAAAAACTAGGCAGTCAAAACAACTTGCCTCTATAAGTTAGGAAACCAATTCATTCATTTAATTTTCACCTATTTCATGAATGAATCTTCTAAAAGAGATACATAAGTGTAAAAGTGTCATAAAATTACATTATTTACATCAAGGAGGATGACAATCCATTCCAAAAAATCAAACACAGTCAAAACTGCGTTTTGCTGAGCTGTACACTGAAATTTTGAGAAATTTGCTTGATGGGTCGCATGCCATTTCCTGACGGGTTGCGCGCCTTTGAGGGAAATTTTGGGGAACTTCCAGGTGTCCAAATGAGGCAAGAGTAGGCTTGTTGGAAAGGTATGTGAGTTGACTTTCCAACCCAACTAGAATTTCGGAATTTGGTTGTCATTAGCCCCTCCAAAATTGCAATCTCCCAAGACTGCTTTCTGTGTGTTAAAAATGTGGCAGAAAGTCATTTTTTGCTTGTTTTTTGACTTTCAGGAGGCCCAAAACTTCATAAAATCTCTTGGAAATGGGTGAGCATGTGTAAATTTTCATGAAAAATCTAGAAATGCTGAGTGTTTTGAAAATAGAGTTGCCAAGTGAAAGGGTCGCGCGGGGGATGAGACCCGTTGAGAGGGCAAAACCTGTAAATTGCCTGAAAAAACCAAAATTGACCCAAAATGTTCAAAATTTCTTGGTATTTGTGCTATGGCTGAGCTATTTAGTGCCTTGCCCCTTCAAGGAAGCCTCGGCCAAGATGTGGAGGGGATCGGGCCTTTTTCTCCTTTTTTGTGCCTTGGCCAACAGCCTTTGGAACACCTTCATCTTCGCCTTGCACACGTGCATCCGCGCCCAATAATGGTTCTTCATGTTTCTCAACAATTTCTTATCTTGGTTGGCCTTAGCCAACAGCCTCTCTAAATGAGCATTGAGCTGGATAAGCATAGCCTCTCGCTCAACTGGCACTAAATCACCGGGTCTTCTTCGATTCAAGTTGCGGTCACTACGAATCCTCCACAGCTCATCAAGAGTTTGCTCATCCTCCAACTGCTTGTTGCGCTATTCTAGATATGAGATTGTCCATTGTGCCCCTTCTAATCTCTTCTGCAATGCATCATTTTCAGCTCTAAGGTGCTGAATGATCTCCTTTGACTCTAGGCTAGGAGAACTGACATCAAGATCAACAAGCTCTATATTTGGAACACCTGATGGCCCCTCATCAATCTTGGGCTGCTTGCCCCTCTGTGCTGCCTGTGCTGCTGAAGAAAACGAGGCCCCTTCCACCTGCTGTGGAGATAACACTCGCTGAGCTGATGAAGAAGGCGAGACCCCTTCCACCTGATGTGGAGAAAATACTCGCCGAGCTGCTGCAAATAAGGCCCTTTGGCCTCTCTGATAAGTGACAAGCGGAGGAGAGCTGACATGGCTAGTCCCGGGGATATCACGTTGCTGTGATGGTCCTCCCTCCTCATGAACAATCTCCGGATGTGGTGGTGCTGCTGTAAAGAACTCATGAGAGATGAACTCCTCCCATGTGATGCCCTGCTGAGCCAACTGATGTCTGACCACAAGCTGAATCAAACCATAATGGTAGAGGCTCCTATACTGCTGTGCCGGGCTCTTCCGCTGCATCACGGGCACCATCCTCTCAATATTTTGGCAGAAGAAAACAGGGATGTTCATCATCCGTACCCGTGTGAAATGCATCAATAGGCGAATATGGTACGAATATACCTGTGAAAATCTGCCCTCACAGGTAAAATAGAACATGATAAGCCTCATCATGGGAGCATACTCACTCCTGAGAAATCTGAAGGGAAACACACTTGTCAAGTGTCTCATGAATGCGGGTCTAACGAAAGGCTCAAATTGAACACTGTCCAACACCTTGCGCTTATTCCATACCTCTCTGACATTAGGTATCCCTGTGGCCTGTGCAATCACCTCAGGTGTCAATGTAAAGTCCACCCCAGCAAGGTTGACATGTCCATCATGCAAATGTAAAACAAATAGGCGAGCCAACTCTCTGTGATGCTGAATCCGAGAGATCCTCTTGCAAAACTCATAACAAGACATATACCGGAAACATGAGACCGCCATAGGAAAAGCCTGTAAATCTGTCAAAGAAGTGGGCTCCTCTCTCCTATGATGACTACCCTTTCCACCCTTATGAGGCCTCCTCTGTACCTCAAACTCTGAAGCTGATGCCTGGTCATCACTTTGCTCGTAATTGGTTTCGGTTTCTGACATTGTTTAAGGAGCAAAGTGGCTGAAATGTACTGTTGTTTCTGCTTGGTAAAATGCTGATTAAAATGCTGTTTCAAGGGGACAAGGAGCATGAGGGGAATGTTAGGGGAGGGACACTTTAAAGGGAAAATGGGAATAAATATATAAAACAGGGATTTTGGAAAAAATCATTGCAAAATCATTGCATATACACCATTATACAAACTTATTAACATGGATATTATTAGAGGTAGGGTTAGGGTTTGATTTTTACTTGTTAGGGAAGAGGGGTAGGGTTTAGGGCTTTTCACTAATTTTGCAAGGGAAATTTACATGGAATTTCAAGGAAAAAGAAATGGGAATGGGGAAAAATGATTACAAGGGAATACCTTAAAACAACATAAAACCCTAGCCACTTTTACAATTTCAAACTACAGCAACATGGAGCTTTTCTCTTGCACATGGAGATCTTTGAAAATGTACTCATGATTTCTTTTAACCATAACAAGGAACAAATTTTTAAGCTTGAGGGCCTACCTCACACAATCCGGCGATTTTGTGGCTCCTTGGTGAAATTTGCAGGCGGTTTTATAAGGAGGGCGCTGACGGGTCGCGCGCCTCACCCAACGGGTCGCGCCCGTTATAAATTTGCACTGTCGGAGGGCGCTCAACGGGTCGCGTGCCTTTGACAGGTCACGCCTGGTCTGACGGGTCACGCGCCTGTCCAGCTCAAAAACTTCGTCCAATCTCTCGCCCAATCTCTCTTGCAAGTGACTTAGATGCACAATGAGGCTCGATGGAGGGAGATTGGGCTTTTATAACCTTGATTTGAATCAATTTCATATCATAACCCACTTTATAATGTTTTTCCATGACACTTTATAAACTTGACTTTTTGGTTTCCTTTTGTCCTGAAACTGATTGATTTGATGCTTTTCTTTGATAATTTTTGCAGGGATAGGCTCTGAGGGATCTTGGCAAGGGAGCCAGGGTTATATGTTGTCCTTTGAATCATTTTGAATTTTTTACAATTTTCACAAAATTTTTGAGAAATGACTTTGGCTTTAAAAACAGGGTTTTTAAATCCAAGGTGAAAATTAACTGTACAAGATAGAATCTTTTGAAAAAACACTTTAAAAATCATCCCTCTGGCTTGCTGGGTACTTATTGACCTTCAGAGACATGAGCTTGAAGACAAACTTGACCAAAAACCCTAGACCTAAAAATTTGATCTCAAGACAATAGACAAGTAACCTTGACAAAGTTTAATGACTGAAACAAGATGATCCAGCAGTGCCCAGAGGGAGACAAAGACACTAGCTCTTCCATCAGGGTTATGGCATGCCTAACGGAATGCAAAAAAAATGACACTGATGAGACACCTACCTATGCAAATGCAAAGAGCTTTGATCGCTGATGGAGGGCTACTAGACCGACTCTAACACCGGCCATCGATCACTTCCCCCCTGGTTTGTCATGTCATTGCTCCCTTCGTGGAAAGTGGCCTTCTTGATATATATCAGGTCCTTTTTGTCATCTAGCTACTCCTTTGTCACCTTGTCTATCATTCATAACACTTATCACATGGATGCTTAGTTGTACTTGCTTGTTCCCGTACTTTGATTTAGTGGCCCTTCATGACTTCATCGTGATATTTCTCTTCATTATGACATATTTGTAGAGTTGAATAGGTTATTTGCACCTTACTATCTCCAAGGCCTTCGTAGGTGTCAAGGGTCCTTTATCTTTTTCTTCCTTTGTCAGAGTTTTTGTGCCTTCTTTCGAGAGATGTTGAGGAATCTTATCAAATAGTTATTCTTTGTGACCGTGATGTTCTTCATTTGCTTCTTATTGGATTGATTGGTCAACCACCTTATACTCCTTATGAGAGCACTTCTTCATGTTGACCTTTACTCCACTGTAGCACATGCCTCCGAGCATGTCGTTGGCGAAAGAGATCCTTTTATTCTTGATCGTGATTCTAGAACTTTTCCCATGACCCAATCAATATATATGGCGACATGACTTAAACTTTGATGCATACATACCTCACCTTGATTATGATTTTATCATCGCGGCTTTATTTAATAGTTCTCCTTGATTGGTGTAGCCTTTCTTGCTTCATTTTGTCATCCTCTCTTGAATCCCATAAATGGGACCCCCAATGAGACCTCTGCCCCCTTTGAAAGAAGACTTTAAGCAAAGAGGTTGACTTAGTCATAGGAGGATCTTCCTTCTTTTGCTTCTTGTCGTCTTCTTTCACTTCTTGAGTTACATGAGCTTCTTCCCTTTTTCTCTTGTTGTTGTTGTCCTTCTTAAGTTTAGGACAATCCCTTTTGTAGCGTCCATACTCTTGGCATCCAAACCGTTCGACTTTCGACATGTAGTGGCCCCAACCAATTTGTTACTTTCCTTGCAAAAAGACACTGAGGTATACTCAGAAGGGGACATATACTTACTTGATAGAGTTTGAGATGTAGTGAACTTGCTTTCTTCTTGAAGACTTGATGGCTTTCCTTCCTTAGATCTTGATGTTGTTCAAGTTGCTTTCTTCAAATGGACTTGCTTGATGACTTGACTCGTAGTGCCTTTAATTCTTCAAGATGGTGTAGCTTGATGTAGGTCCCTCTTTGATTTGTTCTTCTTGTAGGGGTCTTTATACAAGGCATTTCTTCTTGCTTTGTAGTCTTCCATGAGGAATGATAGATGGTAGACCTTCTTGTCCTTGATGTGATTGAGACTTCTTGGCTTGACGCTTCAACCTTGCGGATGTTCTTGAGATTCCCTTTCCTTGATGTGTCACCTTAGCTCCAATACCGCGTTGAAGAATCTGGGGCAATGGGGTATAGCAGGATTCTTCTAGACTTGATAACAATTTGTGAAGCCCTTTTGCAATTTATCGTGTTATCTTAATCTTCTTCTCTTCTTATTAATGCATGTGTGTTTACTTTCATCAAACTGGTGCCAAAAGCATAAGAACAAGAACACAAGATATTGGCTCTCTGCTAGGGAAAAACCTCTCTCTCTCTCTCAGAGAGGAAAACCCTTTCGTATATTTCCCTCATTGAAGCTTCTTATTGGTCATTGCGAAGCCCTAGACCCTTGACAATAATATCCCCCAAGCAAAAGTCGAGTCCTTCCTCCTCTCTGCACTTTGTTTCTTCGGCGCTTTGTTCCCCGGCACTCTGTCCTTCTTTCAACTTTTGATAGTCCATGGTGGACTAGCTCTAGAAGAGACTCCAACCTTTGATCCTTAGCGAGGTCCTTTACCAATGAAGAAACCTTCATTCTCTTGACCAACCGAGCCTTTTTCTTGATGTGAGGTTGCAGGCTCGATGTACACCAAATTTACTGCACCTGGGGCGATTTCCATCGCGACGAGACATGGAAACCCCAAATTTCCCGCACTTGGGATGCTTTCGACAAGGCGGGACATGGAATCCCCGGGTACCCCGCAATTTGGTGACCTTTGTCGAGGAGGGACCGGGAGACCCCATGTCACGCTCCTATCCTAGTGGTAGTATTTCAACCACGCATAAGCGGGTGCGGCACCGCCGTACTTTTTCCTTTTACCAATACTTGAGTACACGGTCTGCACCTACTTCAACACTCGGTCAATTTTCCAGTAAGTGTTCCTAATAATGCAGCAAAATAACTTACCATAAATTTATCTTCTTCAATTATTATTTCAACCTGTCATGTCGTGTGGTCGTGTTGCACTAGCCCGCGGCCTGCACAACACAACTCCACACCTGAACTGCGAACCTGTCCGCCCAAATTTCCCTTCCGCAGCGCCCAAACTCTACCTGTCGGTGCGGTCCATAGTGAGGGCGCATGGCCCGCATGCAGTGCGGCTTGCCTGCCTGGACGGTAACCCGCCCCGCTCTGCCTGTCCGCGCTACCAAGCCCAAGCCGCCCTCTGTAATCCGCCCGCCGGTGCAGCCCTCTTACCCGTGTCCTTCTCTTCCTTCCGTTTTCGCCCAACTCCTTCCTTCGCACTTGTTCTATGATGTGGAAGTCTGAGTTCGATGTCCCTTCGTCGAATGCCATCCTCCTTACTTATACGCATCCTTCGCCCAAGGGCCATGTCTCTCGAGGATAACAAGGGTCGACTCCATCAACATGCATGCGCGGCTGACCTGCCACATAACCTCGACATGCCCCATTCCAACGAACCGCCGCGTCCCTTCGTGTGCACCGTCGCACCCATGGGTCGGCTCCAACACCTCACCGATTACACCCGTCACCGCACGTCGCACACCTACCCGCATCCTGACTCGTTCGCACATGGTCACCTCTTTCATCCGGGCACGCAACAAGGGTCGCCTGTGCACCTTCCGTCGGTGGCGTGCCCATCGTGCATGTATC
This sequence comes from Pinus tabuliformis, assembly GCA_031772625.1. NCBI lineage: Eukaryota > Viridiplantae > Streptophyta > Pinopsida > Pinales > Pinaceae > Pinus > Pinus tabuliformis. The sequence goes on from CM062809.1 coordinate 142,915,676, forward strand.
AAGGGGTGTGCGCCATCCCCAACACGGCGCGAGCAACATGGGAACCCCGCGTGTCACGCCCCCAGGCCTACAGTACTCTTCCAGCCATACTTGGCGAGGTGCGGCGCCACCGAACACTTTCTTTTCACCAATACTTATGTTCATGGACTACGCCTAACCATTAGTCTACTTAGTTTGTTTTTTGCAACCAAGTATTATTATGTTTCCTTTATGCCAATGAACACCCATACACATTCATTATCATCAGCAATTATACATGAAGAACACAATTGCACAGTGTAAAGGGAGGGGCAACTCCCTGAACAATGAGTCTGCTCGAATACAATATATTATTCAACCCTACAATGTTTACGAGGCTTTACAAGTATACTTGGGAAACACCAAGTTTCATACTTAGCCAATTTTACAAATAGGCAACACCTCCATGTGCCAACCGAGTTCCTTGCCTGAGCTGGGCAAGCACGCCCTCACACGAGCTGCCAACCATACTCGTCGACCGAACCTCGTGCTGCACAACGGACGGGTGACCTCACCCGAGTCACCCAGCGTTTCCTGTTGCACGATGAGCGGGTGACTTACCCGAGTCACCCGAGACACCTCTGCGTTTCTTCTTCCACGACGGGCGGGCGACCTACCCGAGACACCCCGTGTCACACCGAACGGCGGGTGCCTTCCCTACCCGCGCCCTCACCCGATAACTGAACCCTGTACGTATCGTGTGTGATTGCCCAAGAGTGGGTGCATATATGCCCGTGCCTCTTTTGCGACCTGATCCACTACTTCGCACTTTTTTCTTGATCACCAAATGCTCATTTTTGAATGTCCATCTTCGAATGAATGCCAGATGCTCCAACGCCTTGCCATATTTATACGAGCGTTTGGGCGAGTCGCTGCCCAGGCCGACTCGACCACCGCGTGCCAAAACACCCTTACACGTCGCAAACTTGCCATCGGATTGCTGGTCGGCAATCAATCCTTCGTTCAAGTCGCCCCAGCATGTGAGTCGGTCCGTGGGTTATGCCAAACGCTCCCACGGTATGAACCAACCATCGCTCCACCTCTAATGCACATTATACTTATGTCCCTTCCCACATTTCGGTCGTAGAGTTCGCACTTCGCACTGACGGGGAGAAACTGAAACACAGGTCCTTACACCGTGTTTCCCAGACTTGGGTAGCAATTTTTGTTGTGACGCGAAATGGAAACCCAGTGTGTGTCCGCTGACTTGGGTAGCAGTTTTCATCGTGCCACGAAATGGACACCCCGAGTTCCCCAGACTTTGGTGGCTCTTCGTGGCCCCACGACATGGAAATCCGAAGTTTCACAGACTCTCGGGCGATTCAGGGTGTGCCGTGACATGGAAAAAATGAGTTCCGCAGACTTGGGCAGTGGTTTCGAAACACCCCAAGTTCCCGAGACTTGCGAGTTGGTTTGCATCGTCATGGAAACCCCAAGTTCCCCGTGTTTCCCTCGTGCCGTAAAATGCGGAAACCTGTGGTTCCATCAAGGGCGCGACATGGAAACCCCAAGCTTCCCAGGCTTGGGTGCCAGGGCGCGACATGGAAAACCTCGAGTCCCCGCAGGCTTGGGCGCCGCCGGCTTCGGTCGTGGTGCGACATGGAAACCCCAAGTTTCCCCAGGCCTGGGTGTTGGGGCGTGACTTGGAAACCCCAATTTTCCCAAACTTGGGCACCGCCGGTTTCGGTCGTGGCGCGACTCGGAAACCCCAAATTTCTCCAGGCTTGGGCACCGCCGATTTCGGTCGGGGCGCGACATGGAAACCCCAAGATTCCCCCGGCTTGGGCACCGGGGCACAACATAGAAACCCCAATTTTCCCCAGGCTTGGGTGCGACTTGTAAACCCCAAAAAATTTTGCGCCGGGCGGAAACCCCAAATTTTGGGCGCTGCTTGGAAACCCCACATTTTGGGCAACGTATGGAAGCCCCAAATTTTGGGCGCTGGGTGGAAACCCCAAATTTTGGGTGAGACATGGAAGCCCCAAATTTTGGGCGTTGGCTGGAAACCCCAAATTTCCCGCCCCCAAGAAATGAAAAATTGTCGTTTAGAGGAAAGAGGTAGAGGCGCGAGAGAGTTGCCCGGATTTTGTTTGTGAGAAGAGCGAAGCTCTGAATCGAGGTGACCAAGGGCTGAATCTCAGTGGATCATGGTAGCAAGGCCACTCTGCCACTTACAATACCCTGTCGCGTATTTAAGTCGTCTGCAAAGGATTCTTCTCAACGATCGTTTGGAATTGAACTTCAAAGCTGCCCCGACGGAGATGCTTCACGGTCGCGGTTTGCAAATGACACGGGCCCTTGGGGGCGACAAAGCGATGCCCCTACTGCGGGTCGAGATATAGTCGAAGAGTGACATGCACCGCTTCTAGCGTGGATTCTGACTTAGAGGCATTCAGTCATAATCCAACACAAGGTATCTTCGCACCACTAGCTTTTCAACCAAGCGCAATGACCAATTGTGTGAATCAACTGTTCCTCTCGTACTAAGTTGAATTACTATTGCGGTGTGGTTCATCAGTAGGGTAAAACTAACCTGTCTCACGACCGTCTAAACCCAACTCACGTTCCCTATTGGTGGGTGAACAATCCAACATTAGTGAATTCTGCTTCACAATGATAGGAAGAGCCGACATCGAAGGATCAACAAGCAACGTTGCTATGAACGCTTGGCTACCACAAGACAATTATCCCTGTGGTAACTTTTCTGACACCTCTAGCTTCAAATTCCGAAAATCTAAAGGATCGATAGGCCACGCTTTCACGGTTTGTATTGGTACTGAAAATTAAAATCAAATGAGCTTTTACCCTTTTGTTCCACACGAGATTTTGATTCTCGTTGAGCTCATCTTAGGACACCTGCGTTATCTTTTAACAGATGTGCGCCCCAGCCAAACTCCCCACCTGACAATGTCTTCCGCCTGGATCGACCCGCCGAAACGTGCCTTAAGGCCAAAAACAGGGGCAGTGCCCCGTCTCTGCCCCACGGAATAAGTAAAATAACATTAAAAGTAGTGGTATTTCACTTGCGCCGAAAACGGCTCCCACTTATTCTACACCTCTCAAGTCATTTCACAAAGTCGGACTAGAGTCAAGCTCAACAGGGTCTTCTTTCCCCGCTGATTCTGCCAAGCCCGTTCCCTTGGTTGTGGTTTCACAAGATAGTAGATAGGGACAGTGGGAATCTCGTTAATCCATTCATACGCGTCACTAATTAGATGACGAGGCATTTGGCTACCTTAAGACAGTGATAGTTACTCCCGCCATTTACCCACGCTTGGTTGAATTTCTTCACTTTGACATTCAAAGCACTGGGCAGAAATCAGATTGCGTCAGCATCCACTGGGACCATCGCAATGCTTTGTTTTAATTAAACAGTCAGATTCCCCTTGTCCGTACCAGTTCTGAGTCGACTGTTCGACGCCTAGGGAAAAGCCCCTGGTAGGGGGCATTCTACACCCGTAGCCCAATCGGCAAGCGACTGCCCGCCATCGCCGTGAGAGCAGCTCGAGCAGACTGCCGACAACCCAAGAGTTGAGGGCGCAGACCCCTAGGCCCAACCCTCATAGCCAATCCTTTTCCTGAAGTTACAGATCCGTTTTTCTGACTTCCCTTACCTACGTTGTTCTATTGACCAAAGGCTGTTCACCTTGGAGACCTGATGCGGTTATGAGTACGACCGGGCATGAACGGTACTCGGTCCTCCAAATTTTCAAGGGTCACCGAGGGCGCACTGGACACCGCAAGACGTGTGGTGCTCTTCCAGCTGTTGGACCCTATCTCTGGGTGAACCGATTCCAGGGTGGGCAAGCTGTTAAAAATAAAAGATAACTCTTCCCGGGGCCCTCGACGATGTCTCCAGATTTCCCAACGTTGCCGCCCGCCGCCATGTCCCAGTTTGGGAATATTAATCTGATTCCCTTTCGATGCCCGTGCAGAGTGCACCCTTGATACAAGGCTTCCCCATCTCTTAGGATCGACTAACCCATGTCCAAGTGTTGTTCACATGGAACCTTTCCCCACTTCAGTCTTCAAAGTTCTCATTTGAATATTTGCTACTACCACCAAGATCTGCACCGAGGGTCGATCCACCCAAGCTCACGCCCTAGGTTTCTCAACGATCCCCGCATCCTCCTACTCATCGGAGCCAGGCAATTGCTCCGACGGTCGAGTATAGGTTTTGCGCTTCAGCGCCATCCATTTTCGGGGCTAGTTTATTCGGCAGGTGAGTTGTTACACACTCAGCAGATTTCGACTTCCATGACTACCGTCCTGCTGTCTTAATCAACCAACACCCTTTGTGGGATCTAAGTTAGCGCGCAATTCGGCACCATAACTCGACTTTCGGTTCATCCCGCATCGCCAGTTCTGCTTACCAAAAATGGCCCACTTGGAGCTCTCGATTCCACGGCGCGGCTCAATGGAGCAGCTGCACCCTCTTACCTATTTAAAGTTTGAGAATAGGTCGAGGGCGTTACGCCCCCGATGCCTCTAATCATTTGCTTTACCTGATAAAACTTGCACGTGAGCTCCAGCTATCCTGAGGGAAACTTCTGAGGAAACCAACTACTTGATGGTTCAATTAGTCTTTCGCCCCTATTCCCAATTCAAACGAACGATTTGCATGTCAGTATCGCTACGAGCCTCCACCAAAGTTTCCTCTGGCTTCGCCCTGCTCAGGCATAGTTCACCATCTTTCGAGTCCCAACAGGTGTGCTCGCACTCGAACCTTTTGCATAAGCTCAAGGTCGGTCGACGATGCACCCCCTCAGAGAGGGGATCTCGCCCGTCAGCTTCCTTGCGCCTCGCAATTTTTCAAACCCGCCGACTCGCACACATGTTAGACTCCTTCGTCCATGTTTCAAGACGAGTCGAATGGAAAGCCCGCCAACCAACACCACGAGCGCGCAAGTGCACACGACCCGCCACAAGGGCACACGCTTCGTTCCTCGACCACCGCAGCGGCAAACCGACAAGCAGTAATCCACCCGCACTTGTGACGATGCAGCAGCCCGTGTTGGTTTGCACCTCAAGTCGAGCGGTGGACCAGCCTAAGCTATTCCGCATCAGACCGAGACGCATCGACAACCTCCATCTGCTTCCCTCCTAGCAATTTCAAGCACTCTTTAACTCTCTTTTCAAAGTCCTTTTCATCTTTCCCTCGCGGTACTTGTTCGCTATCGGAATTTAGCCTTGGACGGAATTTACCACCCAATTAGGGCTGCATTCCCAAACAACCCGACTCGCTGACAATGCCTCGTGATGCGGCAGGGTCCCGGGCTGACGGGGCTGTCACCCTCTCAGGCGCCCCCTTCCAAGGGACTTGGCCTAGGTCTGCCACTGAGGACGCTTCTACAGACTACAATTCAGGCAGCGTTGCCGCCCGATTTCCATGCTGGGCTCTTCCCGGTTCGCTCGCCGCTACTAGGGGAATCATTGTAAGTTTCTTTTCCTCTACTTAATTATATGTTTAAACTCAGCGGGTGTTCTCGCCTGAGCTGGGGTTGCAAAGTTGGAGCTAAATCCGACCTACCCCATGGGAGGACAAGAGAGAGCAAAGAAAGTTTGAGCGATGCCACACAAAGCCCGCATCGGCTAACGCTGACTGCCCATCCAAGGGGACAAGATCACCGCTCACCGACGCATGCCATGAAACATCGCTTGAGGTATTTCAGCCGACCGCACCGCACGGGGCACGGACGACCAGCTCCGCTGCTCCGTAGCATATTGCAGGGAGCGCGTTTGAATGGGATGCGATGCCTAGACAAACGTGCCCTCGACCGAGGCCTCGGGCGCAAATTGCGTTCAAAAACTCGATGATTCACGAGATTCTACAATTGACACTAAGTATCGCATTTTGCTACATTCTTCATCACAAAAAAAACCGAGATATCTATTGCCGAGAGTTGTTTCCACGTGTATTACCGAAAAACAGACCACAAAACTGAATAGGGGCACCTCCCACAACAAATGTAAGGCCAAGGGGCAAAAGGAGGAAAAACGCATGAGAGAAAGAGAAACAAAGGTGTCTAACCCCCTCATAGGGGGAGGATAGAACAGAGGACAATCTCCCCCAGCCCCACGCCCTCGCAAAAAGGGGGGAAATGTGTGGAACAGCGATCGAGAAGGACTATGGTGGCCACCCCGGGATCTCGCACTGCTTTTAGCCCTTCCCCGACACCAGCCCACAACGATTCCCCCTTTTCTCCATAGAGTTAGGGGCCGAAAGGAAGAAAAGGGTAGAAAAAAAAGCAAAAACAAGGCACAAGCCTCCCAAAGCCCCATGCCTTCGGGAATTGAAGGGGGGAACTGAAGAGGACGACGATCAAGAAGGACTAGGGTGTCCACCCTGGGAGCTCGCACTGTGTTTCTTCCTTCTGGAACACCAATCCACAACAATCCCACCTTTTCTCCGTAACGCTAGGGGCCACGAGGAAGAAGGGAAGAAGAAAACAAACAAGAGAGAAATGGATATATCAACCGTGCCTACCGGCTCACTAGGGGAGGCTTAAAACAGAGAACAAGCTTCCCCAACCTCGTGCCTTCGCGAAAAGGGGGGAACTGTAGGGGACGGCGATCTCCGTAAAGATAGGGGCCCAAAGGAAGAAGGGAAGAAAACAACATGAAAGAAAGAGATATATCAAACGCGTCCACCGGCTCACAGGGGGAGGCTCAAACAGAGAACAAGCTTCCCCACCCCCGTGCCTTCGCAAAAAGGGGGGAACTGCAGGGGACGGTGATCGAGAAGGACTAGGGTGGCCACCCTCAGAACTCACACTACTTTTCGTCCTTCCTGAACACCAATCCACAACAATCCCACCTCTTCTCCGTAAAGCCAAGGGGCCAAAAGCAAGAAGGTAAGAAAACAACAGGAAAGCAAGAGATATCAAACGTGGCTACCAGCTCACAAGGGGAGGCTCAAACAGAGAAAAAGCTTCCCAAACCCCGTGCCTTCGGAAAAAGGGGGGAACTGCAGGGGACGGTGATCGAGAAGGAATAGGGTGGCCACCCTGGGAACTCTCACTACTTTTCATCCTTCCCGAACACCAATCCACAACAATCTCACCTCTCCTCCGTAAAGCTAGGGGCAAAAGGAAGAAGGGAAGAAAACAACACCAAAGAAACCAAGATCCCAAGAAAAGAGAGAAGATCAACAGCACGCCGAGTAGATGTCTGCTAACCAAAAAGAAATCAAACAAGGCACCCAATCAAAAAAGCGTCCCACCTCTTCATACCCCCCCACATGCATTCAGCACAACACCCTTTCCAGCTTTACAACATAGCAAACAACCAAGCAAATAAATCACAACCTAAAACTGACCAATAGAAAAGACAAGGGCCACGATGAGACCAGTGTCTGGAGCACGTCACTAAGAGGCACACAGCCCCCCAACCCAGCGGCACAAGGCTTCAAACGACAAATAGACCACTGCCAATAACAAAAACCCACCCCGCTCTTGCACCCCTCCGTGTACAAAACACCCAACAACCTTTCCAGCGAGAGAGTCAACGAGGGTCAAATAATCAAACTCCAAAGAGGAGTTGCCATGGGCTGACGCTCAACACTGGAGAAAGGCGCAGGCCACAAATACATCGATGGTGCAAGGCCACTAGAGAGAGGGACGTTCGCAAAGTGCACACCACGAAACAAAGAAATGATGCAAGTCCCACAAAAAACCCACAATCCAAAGGGAGGAACAAAGACACAACCTGCTACTTCTTTTTCCCTCAGAAGGGGAGTGGGTCACGAGAGGACGAGGAATTCCCTCGATGGCAAAGGCACGAGATAAGATTGCCACCCTCATGCCTGTCGGCGGGGAAAATTGTGATCTCGATGGAGCTCAGACCGAGGGATGGGTTTTTCATTACCTCGACACCCAACCCTTCCACGAGGGCATGTCGAGGAACGGTCGGGAGGGACTAGGGTGGCTAGCCCAACGGGTTGAACCACTCTTCATCCATCCCATACTTGACCACACCCCGACAATCTCGCCTCACAGAAGGTTTGAGATACCAGGTGCACGCGGAACCACTCCCTCGACCCAACCACCAGCGAAAACGCTCACCCAAGCAACATCAACCGCCTCCACATTTTCGAGAGAACCAACTATGGAAGCCCACACCCTTGGCCCATGCCTTCCAACGAACAAAAGACTGAGCACCACCGCTACGAATGAGTCTGAATTTATCCATCGTATTTACTAAGCACCTCAACTCTGCAGCAACCATGCCCAGCCAAACAAGTCATCGGAAGGGCTCCCAAGAAACAAGCTTCCGGACACCCTGAAGAAACACATTGGGGGGAAGAAAAACAAAGGATGGGTGGGACAAGCACAAGCATGGCTTGCAAGCACACACGAAAAAACAAGCGTAGTTACCTTGAGACAAGCAACCAACAATGTTCCCGCCAAACACCAAACCTGCTCCCCTAGAGACGCACCACAAAGTCCCACATTGCAATCGAAACCCAACCAACCTGAACCAAAAAAGAAAACCCCTGCTATCAATGATCCTACCGCAGGTTCACCTACGGTAACCTTGTTACGACTTCTCCTTCCTCTAAATGATAAGGTTCAATGAACTTCTCACGACGTCGACGGCGGCGAACCACCATCGTCGACGCAATCCGAACACTTCACCGGATCATTCAATCAGTAGGAGCGACGGGCAGTGTGTACAAAGGGTAGGGACATAGTCAACATGAGTTGATGACACGCGCTTACTAGGAATTCCTCATTGAAGACCAATAATTGCAATGGTCTATCCCCATCACGATGCAATTTGAGAAGATTTCCTGATCCTCTCGAACCAGGAATAAAAACTCGTTGGCTGCATCAGTGTAGCACGTGTGCGGCCCAGAACATCTAAGGGCATCACAGACCTGTTATTGCCTCAAACTTCCATGGCCTAAATGGCCATAGTCCCTCTAAGAAGCTGGTCGCGAAGGGGAACCTCCGCGTAGCTAGTTAGCAGGCTGAGGTCTCATTCGTTATCGGAATTAACCAGACAAATCTCTCCAGCAACTAAGAACGGCCATGCACCACCACCCATAGAATCAAGAAAGAGCTCTCAATCTGTCAATCCTTACTATGTCTGGACCTGGTAAGTTTCCCCGCGTTGAGTCAAATTAAGCCGCAGGCTCCAATCCTGGAGGTGCCCTTTCATCAATTCCTTTAAGTTTTAGCCTTGCGACCATACTCCCCCTGGAACCCAAACACTCTTATTTCTCAGAAGGTGCCGGCGGAGTCCTTAGAGCAATATCCGCCGATCCCTGGTCGGCATCATTTATGGTTGAGACTAGGATGGTATTTGATCGTCTTCGAGCCCCCAACTTTCGTTCTTGATTAATAAAAACATCCTTGGCAAATGCTTTCGTAGTGGTCCATCTTTCATAAATCCAAGAATTTCACCTCTGACAATGAAATACGAATGCCCTCGACAGTCCCTATTAATCATTACTCCGGTCCCGAAGGCCAACACAATAGGACCTGTCTCCTATCACATTATTCCATGCTAATGTATTCATAGCATAAGCTTGCTTTGAGCACTCTAATTTTGTCAAAGTAACAGCGCCGGAACCACGACCCAACCAATTAAGGCCAGGAGCACGCCGCCGACAAAAGGGATGGAAGGGCAGGTGCACACCGAGTAGGCGGACCGACCCTTACGACACAAGATCCAACTACGAGCTTTTTAACTGCAACAACTTAAATATACGCTATTGGATCTGTAATTACCGCTGCTTCTGGCACTAGACTTGCCCTCCAATGGATCCTCGTTAAGGGATTTAGATTGTACTCATTCCAATTACCAGACTCGATGAGCCCAGTATTGTTATTTATTGTCACTACCTCCCCATGTCAGGATTGGGTAATTTGCGTGCCTACTGCCTTCCTTGGATGTGGTAGCCGTTTCTCAGGCTCCCTCTCCGAAATCGAACCCTAATTCTCCGTCACCCGTCACCACCATGGTAGGCCTCTATCCTACCATCAAAAGTTGACAGGGCAGAAATTTGAATGAAGCATCGCCAGCACAAGGGTTGTGCGATCCGTCGAGTTATCATGATTCACCGGAGAAGCGGGCAAGCCCGCGTCGGCCTTTTATCTAAAAAATGCATCCCTTCCAAAGAGTTGGGACTTGGTGCATGTATTAGCTCTAGAATTACTACGGTTATCCGAGTAGTATGGTACCATCAAAAAAACTATAACTGATTTAATGAGCCATCCGCAGTTTCATAGTCTGAATTAGTTCATACTTAGACATGCATGGCTTAATCTTTGAGACAAGCATATGACTACTGGCAGTATCAACCAGGTAGCACCCTCTGCTTCAAAGGGCATTCTGGGCGCTATCTTATCGAGAGCTAGCCTGAACACCCATCAAGTCAAAGAGACGTCAAAATATCATGTAAAACTTTTATGCCTTGCACCTCTTGCATCCCAAGAAGGAAGCACACGCAACATGCCAAGGACATGGCGAACAAATGGGCAGACCTGCCGAGCCACAACGCACCAAGGCCACTCCAGAGTTTGCAGCCACAACCCAACCAACAAGAAAACGAGTGATCACTCACCAACTCCCTTAGAAATTCCTTCAAGGGCCTCCACGCCTCGCACCGAGGGTACCTAGGAGTCCACCTGGACAGTAGCAACGATGGCCCTCGATCACTTGATCGCCCATGGTAGCCTCGATGCAAATGGAACAAATGGAGAACGACCAACCATGAAACCTCTATAGTACAAATGAGCCGCAACCCTCCCCGCCCCCGCACCGAGGCCACCTAGGAATCCACCCGAACAGCAGCAATGATGGACCTCGATCTCCCGACCACCTGCGGCAGCCTCGACGTGAAGGAAAAGGAAGGAAATAAAAAGAGGACGACCGACCGCACACATCCTATCATAGAGAGGCCATACAAACCTCCCCACCCCACACCGATGCCACCTAGGAGTCAACCCGGACAGCAGCAACGATGGACCTCGATCACATGATCGCCTGCAGCAGCCTCAATGCAAAGGAAACGAAAGGAAAAAAACAACAAGACCAACCGAGCACGCAAACTCTCTTAGAAATGTGCCCCCCGACCCTCCACGCCACGCACCGAGGCCACCTAGGAGTCCACCCGTGACAGCAGCAACGGTGGACCTCGATCACTTGACCGCCTGCGGCAACCACGATGCGAAGGCAAAGGAAGGAAATAAATGCAAATCAAGAGGCTCGCTACACAATACAAGAACATATCCAAACAGGAGGAGGGATCGGGCAGCCCCGCACCCCCTGCACCCTACGTACAAGCAACCTAGGAGATTTCCCACAGCTTTACCGACTGGACGATGAATACTTTTCCCCTACGGCCACCTCCACGCAAAGGAGGGAGGTTGAAGCGTTCCACCTCGAAATCCTTCTTCCAGATAGCCCCCACCATCGACATAGCAAGCCTCCTCCCCATTGGACCAGGAGCGCATACACAATTCAAACAACAAATGCCCATAAACGTTGTGACTTAACATTTCCAGCCGCAAAAGCCTGCCACGCACGCAAGATGCAAGGGAAAAGCCGACCCCTCGATCAAACATATGGGCCAACACATCTATCAAAACCTCAAAGCCAACGCAACCATGAACGATGTGCACTTTGAAAGGAATTCCAACCCTTGACTTTACAATAAGGAGAATAGCGCCTCACATCGCCCGACGGAAAAAGCAAGCAAGAGGGAGGGTAGGTGGTTTACAACCAAAACCCTTCCACTTCCCTCTTAAATGTATGCATCTCAACCGACAATGCCAACACAGAAAGAGTACAAGCACAAGACACCAGCACCATAAACAACCGAACAATGAAGAGGCTAGCCATCACAAGGAGCCACACCACAACAACCCATACAACTCCCAAAACTTGGAGTAGAAGGGGAATTGTTCACATATGCCTCCCAGGACAAGCATGGCCAACATTATCGCTCATGAGCTACCGAGTGGGTATGGAGAGAAGATGAAAATCGGACACACTACAAACGACCCAAGGCCATTCTTGAGGCAAACCCGAAAAACCAACTCAATTACCAACCCACCTTTCACACGAAAAGCAAAACCCTCCACACCAAATAGGGAGGAGGTGAACAATATAACGAGGAGCCAATTTCAATGGAGCCACAAATGGCTGCCCAACCCAATCAAAATTCTCTATTCGCAACAACCGAGGGGCACGATAGCGACATAGGCAACGATGGAGTTTTGGGGCTTCCATCTGGGACCGCAACAACGAAGGCTCAAAGGAGCGCCGAGAAAACTTTCAACATTCTTATCGTTGGGATGGGAAAGAGGGACGAGGATGAGCATGGCCCACATTACCGCTCATGTGCTACCAAGCGGGGATGGAGAGAAGACGAAAATCAGCCACCCTACAAATGACCCAAGGCCATCGTTCGGGCAAACCCAACAAAGCAACTCGATTACCAACCCACCTTTCACACGGAAAGAAAACCTGTCACCGGTATCTTCTGGAGGGGCACGAGGGGGACCAGGACGAGCCAAGGAGCCACACCACAACAACCCATACAGCTCCAAGAACTTAGAGAGCAGAAGGGGAATTGTTCACGTATGCCTCCCGGGACGAGCATGGACAACATTACCGCTCATGCGCTACCGAGTGGGGATGGAGAGAAGATGAAAATCGGACACCCTACAAACGACCCAAGGCCATCGTTCAGGAAAACCCGAAAACACAAATCGATTATCAACCCATCTTTCACATGGAAAGAAAACGTGCTGCTGGTATCATCTAGAGGGGCACAAGGGGACCAAGACGAACCAGGGAGCCAAACCACAACAACCCCTATAGCTCCAAGAACTTAGAGAGCGATTGTCCAGATATGCCTCTCGGTACGAGCATGGGCAACATTACCGCTCATGCTCTACCTAGTGGGGATGGAGAGAAGATGAAAATCGGCCACCCTACAAATGACCCAAGGCCATCATTCAGGCAAACATGAAAACACAACTTGATTACCAACCCACCTTTCACACGGATAGAAAACTTGTCGCTGGTATCATCTGGAGGGGCACGAGGGGGACCAGGACGAGCCAAGGAGCCACACCACAACAACCGATACAGCTCCAAGGACTTGGAGAGCGGAAGGGAAATTGTTCACGTATGCCTCCCAGGACAAGCATGGCCAACATTACTGCTCATGCGCTACCAAGTGGGGATGGAGAGAAGATGAAAATCGGACACCCTACAAACGACCCAAGGACATCGTTCAGGCAAACCCGAAAACACAACTCGATTACCAACCCACCTTTCACACGGAAAGAAAACTTGCCGCTGGTATCATCTGGAGGGACACTCGAGGACCAAGATGAGCTAGGGAGCCACACCACAACAACCCATACAGCTCCAAGGACTTGGAGAGTGGAAGGGGAATTGTTCACATATGCCTCCCAGGACGAGCATGGGCAACATTACCGCTCATGCGCTACCGAGTGGGGATGGAGAGAAGATGAGAATCGGCCGCCCTACAAACGACCCAAGGCCATCGTTCAGGCAAACACAAAAACACAACTCGATTACCAACCACCTTTCACACGGAAAGAAAACCTGTCGCTGGTATCATCTGGAGGGGCACTCGAGGACCAGGACGAGCAAGGGAGCCACACCACAACAACCCATACAGCTCCAAGAACTTGGAGAGCAGAAGGGGAATTGTTCACATATGCCTCCCAGGCCGAGCATGGCCAACATTACCGCTCATGCACTACCGAGTGGGGATGGAGAGAAGATGAAAATCGGCCGCCCTACAAATGACCCAAGGCCATCGTTCAGGCAAACCCGAAAACACAACTCGATTACCAACCCACCTTTCACACGGAAAGAAAACCTGTCGCTGGTATCATCTGGAGGGGCACGCGGGGACCAGGACGAGCCAAGGAGCCACACCACAATAGCCCATATAGCTCCAAGAACTAGGAGAGTGGAAGGGTAATTGTTCACGTATGCCTCCCAGGATGAGCATGGCCAACATTACCACTCTTGTGCTACCGAGTGGGGATGGAGAGAAGATGAAAATCGGCGGCCCTAAAAATGACCCAAGGCCATCGTTCAGGCAAACCCAAAAACACAACTCGATTACCAACCCAAATTTCGCACGGAAAGAAAACTTGTCGCTGGTATCATCTGGAGGGGCACGCAAGGACCAGGACGAGCCAAGGAGCCACACTACAACAGCCCATACAACTCCAAGAACTTGGAGAGCAGAAAGGGGAATTGTTCACATATGCCTCCCAAGACGAGCATGGTCAACATTACCGCTCATGTGCTACCGAGTGGGGATGGAGAGAAGACAAAAATCGGCAACCCTACAAATGACCCAAGGCCATCCTTTAGGCACACGCGAAAACACAACTCGATTACCAACCCACGTTTCACACGGAAAGAAAACTTGTCGCTGGTATCATCTGGAGGGGCGTAAGGGGGACCAGGATGAGCAAGGGAGCCACACCACAACAGCCCATATAGCTCCAAGAACTTGGAAAGCAGAAGGGGAATTGTTCACATATGCCTCCCAAGACGAGCGTGGCCAACATTACCGCTCATGCGCTACCAAGTGGGGATGGAGAGAAGATGAAAATCGGCCACCCTACAAATGACCCAAGGCCATCATTCAGGAAAACGCAAAAACACAACTCAATTACCAACCCACCTTTCACACGGAAACAAAACCTTTCGCTGGTATCATCTAGAGGGGCGCAAGGGGGACCAGGACGAGCAAGGGAGCCACACCACAACAGCCCATACAGCTCCAAGAACTTGGAAAGCAGAAGGGGAATTGTTCACATATGCCTCCCAAGACGAGCATGGCCAACATTACCGCTCATGCGCTACCGATTGGGGATGGAGAGAAGATGAAAATCAACCACCCTAAAAATGACCCAAGGCCATCGTTTAGGCAAACGCGAGAACACAACTCAATTACCAACCCACCTTTCACAAGGAAAAAAAACCTGTCGCTGGTATCATCTGGAATTTGCTTTGGCCCCCGCACAACCGAAACGAAGTGACAAGGGAGAGCCAGGCAAACAAGCAGCACGAAAATGAGAAAAGCCAACCTCGGGTCACAACTTAGCATTTTTCATACGAGCACGTTGGCCCGTGCGTGCCCACGCCCGAACGAATTTGCATGGGCGCCCGCACAACTGAAACGAAGCAACAAGGGAGAGCCGGGCAAACGAGCTACACGAACGAGCACAAAGCCAACCTCGGGTCACAACTTAGCATTTTTTGATACAGGCTCATTCGCCCAGGCACGCCCTCGCCCAAATGACCCACTCGAACGAGTTCACATGGACGCCCTCAAACGACCCACCCGAATGATTTTTCATGGGCACCCAAACGACCGAAACGAAGCGATAAGGGAGAGCCGGGAAAACGAGCCGCATGAACATGCACAAAGCCAACCTCGGGTCACAACTTAGCATTTTTGATACGGGCTCATTCGCCCGAGCGCGTCCTCACCTAAACGACCCGCCCGAACGAGTTCACATGGATGCCCTCAAACGACCCGCCTGAACGACCGAAACGAAGCAACAAGGGAGAGTCGGGCAAACGAGCTACACAAATGTGCACAAAGCCAACCTCGGGTCACAACTTAGCATTTTTTCATACGGGCTCGTTCGCCCGAGCGTGCCCTCGCCCGAACGACCCGCCCGAACGAGTTCACACGGGCGCCCTCAAATGACCCGCCCGAACGATTTTGCATGGGCGCCCGAACGACCGAAACAAAGCGACAAGGGAGAGCCGGGAAAACGAGCTGCACGAACGTGAACAAAGCCAACCTCGAGTCACAACTTAGCATTTTTGATACGGGCTTGTTCACCCGGGCGTGCCCTCGCCCGAACAACCCGCCCAAACGAGTTCACACGGGCGCCCTCAAACAACCCGCCCGAACGATTTTGCATGCGCGCGCGAACGGCCGAAACGAAGCGACAAGGTAGAGCCGGGCAAATGAGCTGCACGAACATGCACAAAGCCAACTTTGGGTCACAACTTAGCATTTTTGGTATGGGCTCGTTCGCCTGAGCGCGCCCTCGCCCGAACGACCCGCCTGAACGAGTTCACATGTACGCCCTTAAACGACCCGTGCGAATGACTGAAACGAAGCGACAAGGGAGAGCCGGGCAAACGAGCTGCACAAAGGTGCACAAGGCCAACCTCGGGTCACAACTTAGCATTTTTGATACTAGCTCGTTCACCCGTGCGTGCCCTCACCCGAACGAGTTCACACGGATGCCCTCAAACGACCCGCCCGAACAATTTTGCATGGGCACCCGAACGACCGAAACGAAGCGACAAGCGAGAGCTAGGCAAACGAGCTGCACGAACGTGCACAAAGCCAACCTCGGGTCACAACTTAGCATTTTTTATATGGGCTCGTTCGCTCGGGCGCGCCCTCACCCGAACGAGTTCACACAGACACTGGTTGAAGGGAAAGTACCCCTAGGGTCCTTTGGGCTAAGACTCTACCAGACTGAAAATTGCTTATTCAAAGAAACACACACACACAGCCATCCTTTTTACTTTTAAGCAAATTCTAATGTTAAGGGTACGTACCTAAGGTCCTACGTTCGAGAAGGCCTTTAGGGTCCAAACCCTTCTTGGAGTTCCCTTCTTCTTTCTTTGACCTGCAAGACAAACAAATCAAAGAACACAACAGTACATGTACGAATACTTATGTATAAACCATCTTTATGCTATAAAGTTAGTTATAAAAATCTTTAAGTAACTACTTGCATAAGAATTCAAAACAAGAATCTCATAAGCATAAAGAAAGATTGTTTCGGGAACAAAGACGTGTTTCTTTATATATAAAGGCAAATAAAGTACATATAACGGAAAGATATCACCTGAACACCTTCAGCAGGCTCCAAGCAAAGCTTCCTCCTGGATTCGTTCCAGCCTCAAGCCTCCAACAAGAGCTCCTTCCAAGTCTTACTCAATGATGATATCAAGGATGAATGATCACCAATATACATGGAAACAAGGGTTTCCTATGCAAAATGGGGGAAGTGCAGAAAGCACCAAGGACTTCAGACCTGGTCTAAGGGGAAAATCTCAGCATAATAATCTTGCTCTCATTTCTCTCTCCCTTTGGCCTTCCCTTTGATGTCTTTTTATACCATCTCCAAAGTAGTTTTTTAGTTAGGAGTTGGTTGGGAACAGTTGGGCCACGGGCACTAACAGGTGATCCAGCAGGTAAAACCCGCGATCTCCGCCCGAAAATAAGGAATTATATATTTTTTTAAGTGTTTTAATACATACACGTGGGTTGGGTATACACAGACCCGCGTGTACACGCGTTTAACTCAAGGCAATGTCGCGTATAGGGAATAAAACACTGTTTTTAAATTTTTGGACCAGGTCTGGAAGGAGGGGTTGCCCTAGGCCATGAGTGCAGCATCACAAACCATAAGAGTGGGATTTGGAGCTATAACAGATGCCCCCTAATGTATGAGGTCAGAAGGGGAACATGATGGCCGAAATATATTATGTAAGTACATGGAAAGGAACTCTATCGAAAAACCGAGGAGGACTGCACCAGAATTCAGCCTGCCAAGCCACCGAAAGGAGATCAGAAAGAAACACTGTCTGAGGCGGTTATACCCATGCTCAGGAAAAGTAAAGCATGTCCACATATCAAGTACAAGCGGATCCACTAAGTATACAAGTATAAAATGACTGGAAGATACATAATGGATCATCTGATCATAATGAGTAAGTACATGTCTGAATATCACATATAAAACTGTCAATGATGCTGAAAGATGCAACGGATCACTGATATCAAAGACTGATCCCAAAAAGTACCAACTGAACATGATGGAATAGGATGGTACTACACTGCAAACTCAGGTGCCAGCATATAGAATGTCGCCATGACTGACTGCAACATATAAGGTGGAGTGGTATCAACTAGCAGCAATAGGAGCAACTGTCAAGTGAACCAATGAATGCTGATACAACCTGAGGTCTTCACCGACTGTCGTGGTACATTTCTACACTATGGGAATAAATGATCTGAAGTCGACCATGTGAGAAATCATTTGATTACCGGTCATTGATGTATACCGTTAACAAACGCGAGACTACTCACCGATAATGATAATGAGCGTCAAGGTACCCAGTACAATCTAACAAGTTTGAATAGATGAGCTGAAGTCAAACACCTGTAAGAATCTATCGATCAGGAGACAATGATGGTTTCCCACTGTCGATAGCGAAGGATCTGCCACTAATGACTGCAAACCCCAAGGTACTGCCAAATGGACTCTAGATCTTTGCCCCAGAGCAATGAGTTAGAGTCGATAGGGAAAGATCCGCTAGAAGGAAGGCATTAAGGCATCCTTCATCAATCTAGCGCGAGTGTAACCCGTAGGCCAATAATGTGGAAGGAATCGGACGAAAAAGATGTAGTAACCCAACCGAAGTACGTTTCCGGTGTACACAAGATGTAGCTAGTGCACGGCAGAAACTTTCTGAACCAACCAATAATGAAAGCTGACACAGAGGCGAGGTATCCACCAATAGGGTCAAATGGAAACCAAGGTACTGCACGAATCCCAATGTGTGATAATGTATGCTGACGTCGAACACAAGGGAAACCACTCAGTCAAATACCCATGATACTGATCAATGCTGAGCACAAGGTGACCTATCAATAATGAAAATAGGGCCAGGGTGCGGCTCTAGGCCTGTCCTCAGAGCAAGGTGTCGTCGTCGATAAGGACAAGACCCGCCAGCAAGAAGTCAATGGGGACCTTCTCAAACCAGCATGAGTAAAGGACCAATATAACTGATGTGATGATAGACATGACACTGACAGCCAGGGATGGCCAACTGAAAAATGAGTCAAGAGACACCGCAGAAAGGCCGACTCAGGCTAACTTCCCTTGAACAAAAGCATGACTCAATGTGACTATGTGGCAGCATATGATGAATCTGTATAAGTTCGTCATGTAGGAGGCACGAACGAACCCTCCATATGATTGGAAGAGATAACCAATCGGGGGAGAACTGACTCGATAACAGGGTTATGGCATACCTAAGTCAAACTAAATCCCACCCATGCGGAGGAGACTTTGCTTTGAGTGCTTTGTTCAAGGGCGACATGACTGACTCTAGCTGCCAACAATAAATGGAAATAATGTCCCTGTTCCCGCTCTTTTTGGGAATATTTAATTTTTTTGTCTTTTTTTGATAAGCTGGAAAAAGAATAAAAGAATGCTATGGTACAGTGGAAAGAACGAGTGTCGGTGAAACAGATGATCTAGTTCCTGGGAAAGGAACGTTCCTATGCTCAATGCAGGGAGGTGAAAACTGGTCAGTGACACTCAGAGGTATGTTCCTTCCACGGATCTGGGTATGTCAAGCTGCAGAAGTCAAAGGTATGCAAGGTTGATTTTGCAGACGTCATGGTCAAAAGTTGGCTTAAACACGAGTCCAAGTGAAGCCGGCTCTAGGCCAAAAGGTGCAAATGGTCAACATGCAATGCAAAAGTACAACTCGACACTCATAGGAGCCTCTAGGGTATAAGGCTAGAACGAAGCGAAGAAGCAAAGAGGAATGAGTCTTCAACGCATAAGTCATGGTGGGACTACAGAGGACTCCCGAGACTACTCAAAACGAAGCAGCATGGGCAACAAATGTCAGTGAGGTGCTAACTAGGATGCCCATGTAAAGGATGGCTCTACCATCGTGTCATGATTTAAAGAATCGGCGAGTGAAAATGGCTAACGAACCATAACACGATGGGGTCAACCCTATGGTAGATGTATCGGTCAAATGGAGGCTAGTATGCATAATGCAACGGAAAAATGATGTCCCTAACCTATATGCCAGTGAGAACACGATACCTACCATGACGGGTCAGCAGTCATGGAACCGTCTCGAACCGTCAAAAAATGTCCAAAATGTCCTGAA
Organism: Pinus tabuliformis; assembly: GCA_031772625.1. Lineage (NCBI taxonomy): Eukaryota > Viridiplantae > Streptophyta > Pinopsida > Pinales > Pinaceae > Pinus > Pinus tabuliformis. The sequence goes on from CM062809.1 coordinate 142,935,659, forward strand.
AAACAACCCAATCTCGACATTCCAAGCTCCAAAGTTAAAAGTGACATGAAACCAAACAAAATAAAATTTTGAAAAAATTTTGCATTTTCAAAACTTATAAAAAAAAAATTTGGACTTACCATTTTCACCGTTTGACTTGGAGAGCAAAAATTGTGGAGCAAAAGGAGCAAACTTCCCTGTGACTTATTCAACCGTTCAAACTTGCTGAAAACTTCCAGGTAAGCACTAAACTTGTCTTGCAATTAATTGTGATAGTTTTTAGGAATTTTAATTGATGTTTCACCGTTAGATTTTTGCAAAAAATTGCTCTGCGGCGTACACGCGGGTTGGCTGTATAGAACTCGCGTATACGACGGCCCTACACGCGACTGTATACAAGGGAACCCGCGTGTGCGCAACAAACTAATTTTATATACAAAACTAACGGATGAAAATGATTTTTTCTTCCAGGATGACTCTCACATGGCGTGAAAGAGAGCACTCAGCTGTGGATAATGAAGTTATGAACAATGATGAGGCATTAGATGCCTTACGGGGATGCGGGTTGCTAAAGTTCTTCAAATTGCCAAACATGAAAGCCAACACGCGTTTGCTCGAGAGACTCATTGATTATTGGGATGCCGATGAGGAAGCATTCATCATTGATCAGATGCCACTCAGGGTAGAAGTGGAAGATATATATTTTATCACGGGCCTTTCCCGAAGGGGAGAGGTAGTGCATTCCCGGGGCAGGACACAGAATAGCCTCAGTGTGGATGACTATGTACAGATTTACTGCCCGGGTCATCGGAAGGTCGGGAGTCAGATTTCTATTCCACATGTGGCGAGTTTGTCACTCAGGATAATCTTGTTCACCATAGGTCGAGTGAACGGATCATCCTCACTACATCAGGTGTCACGGGTAAACATGAGCGCGGCAGTGGACTGTCTCACTACAGTGTTTGACTGGTGCACTCCTCTCCTTGCCAACATGAAGGAACAACTCACTTCTATCAGGAGGGGACAGACCAAGAACTTTGGGTTTGGAACCATCTTATGTACATTCTTCTTCGAGAAGGTTCCCGCACTCCGCCCCAGGGTAGCAGTTTCCATCAGTAGTCCACGTGATCCACGCATGGGCTAGTGGGCTGACTTGATGAAACGTCTGGGGGGTGGGGAAGTCCCTAGGAATGTATTCGACGATGATTTCTTTACCTGGTGGGAGCAGCAAATCATCGCCATAGATGATTACCCCTATGCCGGACTAGATTTCCGAGGAGATCCTGATCTAGTGTTACCACCGGATGCAGCATGGGGCGAGATTGGTAAGATTTTTGATTTTTATGATTTTTTGGATTTTTCAAATATAATGATAAATTTTGAAAAATATTTTTTGATGAGATTCAAATGACTAATATGATGATCATGTTCCAGACATTGGGCCCGTGCGACCAGATGGATTCCCGCGGCATGGACGGCGTGGCCGAGGAGCCGAAGAGGCGGCTGCGGATGCGGAAAGGACCCTCAACAACGTCCAGCGACACTTGGCAAGACTGAGCTGCCAAGTACCGATGGCCGAGATAGAGGATCTTCCTCTAGATATGCAGCGTCATGTGGTTGGGATGCCACGTGACTGGGTTCGCGTCTTTCAGCGCGTGGCCAATGCTATAGTTACATATTTAGCTGCTCATCCAGAGCCGAGGCGTTAGATATGCCTGACATGATTATGGGCATTTGAGTCCCAATTTTGTATATTTTTGGACACACATATGTACACTCGAGACGCTTTGCGAGATATATATATATATATACAGTTTGACTTTTTGATGCATGATTTTATGATGATGAATGATTGATATGCCAGTCTAATGCTTGATTAGCGATAGAATCAGCTAACCAATTTTGAGATCTTGGAATGTGCAAATAATTAATGTAAATAAATGATCTTTGCAACAACCTCACCCTTAAATATTGGCGATATAATAATGGATCTCTAACCTGATAAATGTTGTTTAACTGAGACACTATCAATTGAGAATCAAGATATACTACCAACGAGTCAATCCCATAAGAGATTGCCTCGGATAATAAATTGATAGCAGCTGTATACTCAGCCATATTGTTTGAAGTAAGACCGATACACACGCCTCTTGATATCATCAACTGACCAGTTGGGTAATAAAGTACCCAAGCTGCGGAAGCAAGATTCCGAGTGTGCCGACTAGCACCATCGGCGAATCCAAAATAGACCAAATCAGCCATCAGCACCTGCCACAACAGACCAAAAAGCACTGATATCAGAAAACGCTCGACAATATATGTATAAATATATACATAAAATACAAAGAAGTCATTGCCCAGCCTTAACTAAGCAAAGTACTTCTTGAGGTAGAGCCCATCAGGGGGCTCCGCCAACTGACTCCTAGGGATGTTTATAGGTACGATGATTGAACCAATCAATATACTCTCTTCGGCAAATGAATGTGTTGGAGCCAAAGGGACCGTACAAACATCACTAGTCGAACTGGAGGACCGAGATTCTACTTGATGCACAGGGGAATGAAAGTGTAACCGACGATGTAAATCTTCCAAAGGTCGATCTACGGCCGTCATTGCTTCGAATATTGCTTCATCCGATGGAAAAACAATATCCGAGCAATCCGATGCAAAGGTGGAATCAAGGGTCCGAAAATGAGCCACATCACCATCTATTTCTTTCCCAAAGGAAATAGTAGAATGGTTATCTACAGAGTTATCGATAGATTCGCATCTAGGTTCCACTGTAGATATAAAAGATTCTATTCCACCCACCTTGTCGTCACCTGATGTGGTCGCAGATGAAGCTAGGGTTCCAGGATTTGAAGAATAAGGAGTTTGGATAAACTCTCTCCGTAAAGGATCCCTGGAGGACGAAATTGTATCTATACCAGTTGTAGGAGGGGGAAGATTAAACGTACCCATCAATGAAGAGTACATCCCGACTCCTAGACTCTCAGTAGGTGGATGGGGATTACCTACTAAAGGAATAGTAGAGTCAGAGTTTTCTTGAGGATCAACTGGAAAATAGTCCAATTGGTCAACCTTAATGATTTTCCCCTCATGAGGAAATCAAATGACACGAAACAGAGTCGACACGATGGCTTCCATCTCGTACACCCAGTTCCTTCCTAATAGGAGATTATAGTCTATGTTAGCGTCTATGACCTCTACTTCAATATTAACGACCTTTCCTCCAACACATATAGGAAAGGTCGGGATAATACCGGATGGCCTATGAGAGTAACCATCAAATGCTGTCAATAGGGTAGGTGAAGGAACAACCGACGGTGATCCAATGGCCTTCTAGCATGACATAGACATGACACACGTGGAAGCTCCCTCATCTACAACCGTTCGAAAAATATTCGTTTTCTGGTAGGTATACTTTATCTGGAAAGCCATGTGATGAGGAAGTCTCTTTTTGACATTACTCATATCAAAAGTGAGAGCTAAGGAGTTACTTGGATCTACCGCCCCCATTGCCGATAGCAAGGCACTTCGTTGAGCAGGACATGACTGGAGCACCTCTAATGCGGACATAGCACATGGACTCTGGGTCAGATCCTCAACAATGGAGTAATTCTGGGCTGCCCTAATATTAGGGTTGATAGTTGCGCATTTTGCGGAACCTTTCGACACCCGAGGTATAGTCTCAACAGAAGGTCGCTCAATATGAGGTGGGTTGTTAGTTTCGGGAACTGATTTACCCTTAGAATTTTCACCTTCACCATAATCGCGTGACCGTGTGGCCACATTAGCGTGAGAACCCATCATAAAAACATTTGATGCTTTTTCCCCTTCCTGGTTGCCCCCTTAGGAGGTTCCAGGATTTGAATTCGCGCCAGCAAGAAGTTGCTGCCCTTGGGGAAACGGGTTAGTTAATACAGCTTGCTAACTAGAAGTCCCTTGCTGTCCTAACAAGCGCTGAGCGTCTTCAATTCTAGGGCAGAGATGAGTTAGATGGTCCCCGCTGCATAACTTGCAAGGGAACTTAACTTTCTTTCTCGACTCACCTTTACCACCACCAGCGTTGTTGCCGGATTTATTTGCATCGGGCTTCCCATCCGAATTCTTCTTCTTACCACGTCCTTTCTTTTTCCCATTGGAATTTTGATTTCCTTTGGGGTTATCGGATTGGAAGGTGTTAATGGAAGAATTTTGGGAAGCGGGAGGATTAGACAATGTGACTTGGTTGTTAGAAGCAGTTTGCAAAGACAACTGCTGCAATTGATTCAACAAGTTCACTGTAGATGTGTCTACAGACCCAACGATACCATCCGCGTGTGGACCTGGCTTTGGCTTAGCTAAATCAACCTTAGATCCAGGAGCATCTGGCAAGTACTTTTGGAGGATCCCAGACTGAGAGTAAATCAGTTCTAACTGCTGGGCCCTGAAAATGGCTTGCTCCTCAGAATAGACCCCAGACATGGAGACATCCTTGGAGATCTCAGGTTGCAAAGACTTCAAAAACCACTCTAGACGGTACTCCGGAGGGATTTCGGCTTTGATGAGCCTCTTTCTCTGTCTCCATTCCTGAATGTGATCAGAAATGTGGGTTGCCTTATCCTGACGAAAGGTGGCCAAAAGTTCAGTTCCGGCATCATAGCGGATAGGCAACTGGAAGTGGTTTAAGAAGATATTGGCTAAGTCAGCGAACGATGTAAAGCTGCCCCCTGGCAACTCTATGTACCATTTAGCCGCATTACCAGTCAAGGTGCGCTGAAAGAGTATCAACCTAATCGAATCCTCGATGAGGGAGTTGGATGAGCACCACAAATGGAATGTGGTTACATGATCGCCCGGATCTTCACCACTCTTTGTCACACGGAATCTGTCAAGGGTGCGAACACGACTGACCTTCCTAGAAGTCTAAGACATTCTAATGACAAACAAGACAAAATGGAGTGATCTTTCTCTAAATACACCTTTTACAACATGAAAACTACAAGTGTTTAGGCTTACCTTATTCCAAAACGCTGTTGTTGAAGTCCGTTCTTGACGATCCGGATGAGCTCCTCCTTCAAGTCAATTCCTGCAACCACAAACAATCAAACAATTACCAAGCACTTGCATTTCATATAATAAAACATATATTCAACATGCAGACCAAGGAACACATGAAATAACTCATTAACACAAGCTATTGAGAAAAATAAACCAGTTTGTATTAATAACGAAACAAAGAAACTCTTACAACCTGGCCTTGGTGTTGTGCAAGTTCCTCCCAGGGTCCATCAAGGGTTTTCCTCTACTTTGACAAAGCTCACCCTCTCCCAAGTAGAATCAAGTGAAGACAATCTCTCCTCACAAAGGCTCTAATGGAAGACCTAAATCCTGCAGCATTTACCCAAAGAAAATGTATAGCTCCAACCTCCTCTCCTTCTGGCCCAATGCCTTTATTTATAGTGCTGTAAAGAGGTTATTCAGGTCCACTATCAATGGGATCATCCCCCTCTATGGGTGGGATAGCTCCCTTATTGATGGGATAAGTTCCCCCTTAATAGAGATACATGAACCAACTGGAGGCGCATCCATTTCATCAAACCGACCTCTAGAATGTTCTAGAAGTAACCACAAGTAACTTTTTCAAGATAAAACTCGCGCATTTTGCCTTTTACAGAGGGACGCACCTGTCCCTTAACATACAGAGCGTCCATGGACGCAGATTTTGTGAACATGGTCAGCGTCCCCGCAGGTAAGGCTAGAGAGAACCTGCGACCCCAGAGATAAACATAGTTTTTACAAGACTTTCTCTCTTCTTTGAGTTTGAGATGGATAACAGAGGCATGAGACTTGCCTAAGAGGGTAGCATGACTGTTGATTTGAGCCATACTAACTGTAAGTAGTCAAGGTGACATTTTTTAGTGTAACAGATTGCCCCCTAAAGTGCGAAGCCTGGAATAGAATAGGGTTTTGTAATTCTAGGAAGGGTGAAGCGCTTTATCATTTCAAGGATTGCCTTGTGGATGGCCTGGTTGGAACCTGCAATTTTCAACACAAAATACATGGATAAGATTATATCATCACTGAGGTAGGCATTCCCATACTCAGATTCAAAACTTTAACTAATGGACTAACTATTCTGATACAGGAATGATCTTGCAGTACATCATTTTTATAGACTTTTGTAGACACAGTATGGACGCAGCCATCTGTTTATGATTAGTCTACATAGATAATGAATACAAAACTCCTCGCAGCCTGGATGGTAGAAACTAGATCCAGGGTCTTCACTTCTACTTCCCGAATTGGTACGATTCTAGCCATGTGATTAAATGATTCGATGTCGAACATGGTAGAAACCACTTGATTACCAGTCAATGATGTAAACTGTTAACAAGCGTGAGAGAAACCACCAGTAATGTCAATGGTTCTCAAAGTACCAAGCACAACCCGTGAAATGTGAATAGATGTTTTGATGTCGAACACTTCACGGAATCCTCTGATCGAAAGTCAATGATGTAAACTGACGTCAAAGGCGAGAAACCTGCCATTGATGCATGCAGACTTCAAGGTACTGTCGATTCCTAAGTCATCTTTCTAGATAATGTGTCGATGTCGATAGAAAGCGACCCGTTGCAGGCAAGCCCGCAACACGAAATCATTGTTCAAGTTGAAGAAATGTTGCTGTAAGGACTGACTCAGGGATGGTCAAATGGATGACAAGTATTTTGCAGATGAAAGTTTTTCTTGCAGACCTCTTGAACACATAACGACACAACAGATGGTTTGGTGACGAATAACTCAAAGTTAACCCCTGGAACCCGGTTAAAGACTTTCAAAGTGATTTGGTCAACTGTGAGGTAAAAGATTTCCCAACCCAGGTGAATGAAAAGTGTCGTGTTCAAGAGCGGTAATAAAGTTTCTTCTGAGACAAAAGGTGACAAATAGGTTCATTCTTCTCTTTTTTCCCCCACCATTTCTGGCAAGTACCTCTTTATTTTTAACAAGCTTGAGGAGGATAACATATGCTTGATTATAAGCTCATCCTTCGGACGAGTCCAACCTAGTTTAAATTCGAACCCTAGGAAGGAGTGGTTCGTTCCTGTTTGTAATTGAACAGGTCCTCTACTGTAAAAGTTTAACGAGCCCAGTATAGGAGAAACTCGGCGTTTTTCAATTTTAGAGAGTCTGAAAAAACTAAAGGAGACTCCACGTTGAACTTTTTCGTATATTTGTGTCCCTCAAGCCCGAAAAAGTATAAAATAATACCTGGGGGAACCGCTTGATCTTGCGACCAAGGAGTACTTTCATAATAGTGTCGTTAACCTGAAAAGTAAAAAGCGATCAAGGACACGTCGTTTTATTTCCTTATCGAGTTTGAAACGACAAAAACCCGGCAATCTTTTCCTGATTTTGCGGTCAGAAAAGAGCTAAAAGGGGACCGTCTTTTAATTCCGTTTTAACGAGTGAAAAAGAAACACTCGGCGATCTTTTCATGTTTTAGGAGTCAGAAAAGGGCTTAAAAGATGACTCTGAAATTTTGTTTGTGAAAAATTACAATTTCCCTCGAAATCCCTTTGTCCTGCACAAAAGCGACACATTACTCATACCTGTTTAAAATAGGCAAAAATACATTCAAAAACATCTTTTCATGGTAAAAAATGAACTAATTCATCCAAAAAACCTATAAAAAGACCTTTTACCATGTCATTTTTACCGTTTCACTGTTGAGGTTGAAAAAGGAGCTTTTGACAAGAAACTTCCCGTGGTCGCTGCGGAAAATCTGACCGTCGGAATCGAACGCCGTCTCATCCAGGTATTTTACACATCCTACTCTGCATTTCTATCCGTTTAGAATCAATTTTTAGGTTTTAGTTTCATTTTTTGGGGGGGTTTTGGTTTTGGAATGCGCCTCTCGGCGGACGCAGGTGCCCTTCGGGTGACCTGCGTCCCCCGACTTTTTCTCATACGGGAAAACGGTCGGAAGACGCAGCCCGCCTTCAGGCCAGCTGCGTCCGGGCGCCCTGTGCTACAAAGCCGGGGTGCGTCCTCCGAGAAACGCGCATTTCAAAACCCCAACTCTCTCAAAAAACCACCAAAAATTCCCAAATTAATTTCTAATTGCTATTTTTGATATGCAGGGCATTAATCATGTTAGACTGGAGAGAAAGAGAGCATGTAGAGGAAGATGAAGCTGCAATAAATCATCAACCTTCCCTGGATGCCCTAAGAGCATGCGGATTATACAAATATTGGACCATACCGGGCATGAGGGGCCAGGTAAGATTTTGGAATGGCTGGTTGAGCGATGGAACGTACAAGAACAATGCTTTTACATAGGAGGGCACCAGCTCGAGATAGAGCCCTCGGATGTATACTTTCTCACTGGCTTGCCAAACAGAGGTGAGCAACTCAGTCTTGCGGGGACTAGGCCGGGTGGCCAATCCCTTGATAGTCTCCGCGAGAATTGGTGCACACCTGGGGCTCACCATTCAAAAGGCATAGAGATAAAACACATCACTCTGCCGGAACTCAAAGTCATAGCGTTCACGGTTACCAGAATTTGCGGCGCGGCCGCTTTACACATTGCTTCCGGATCCCAAATGCGGATGGCAATTGACTGTTACCAAGGCACCATTTTCAACTGGTGTGAAGCTGTGTCGGCTCATATGAAGAGCCAACTGACCAAGGCAAAGAACGGACGACTAAAGACTTTTGGATATGGGCCTATAGTCGTGAGCTTTGCCTTGGAGAGAATTCCAATGCTGATCCCTCAGCAACTCACTGTTGATATCTTGGGTCCTCAGCAGCCAAAGCTGATACGATGGGTTGCGGTGATGGCCCGGCATCCTGACGAGGGCGCGACAGTAGTTCGATTCTCAGATAGTTATTTTGACTGGTTAGAGGGCCAGCTTTTTGTGATACAGGACTTTCCGTATGCCGGAATGGATTTCAGAGGTGATCCGGACATGGTTCTTCCACAGGGAGAACAATGGGACGACAGAGGTACTTTTTATTTTCACAAGTTTTCTAGTTATGTATTTTTTGTATTTTTTATATATATCGTCTCAAAACTAATAGTAAATCTTTCAAAATGCAGATGTTGGTCCACAGCGTCCAGCCAACCTCCGGCCTTATGATAGACTACATCCAGCTGCACCGGTACCGGCCCCACAGGATGCGACAGCAGAAGTACTAGCTGAGTTGGAGCATGATCTAGAGCGTCTCACGGCAGATATACCTGAGACTACTATGGACGACATTCCTATCAGGCTTCAGCGCTTCGTAGTCGCGGTCCCTGGACCGTTTAGGAGATTTTTGCGTAAGGTAGCCCGCGCAGTGGTGTCGTACAGAGAGCACCACCAGTGATTGACTAGTCACTTTTGTAGTCACATGTGACATTTTTGACTTTTTGTACTATCATTTTGCCGATCATAAGGTGTTTTAAACCTATGATCGAAGACGATGTATATATTTTTTGACACACTTCTATCTATATATATCACTATTACCGGCTTATCTTGTTTAACATATGTGATGAAATGTTTTTAAATTTACTTGCATGATTATCGTAAATGTCTGTCCAACATTCGAGAAGCAATTGCATCTGCTAATGTATTCAAAGACCTTGGAATATGTTGATATTCAATGTAATCAAATTCACGTTCCAAGAGACGCACTCTCAAAAACAACCTTAATAACACAGGATTTCTAATGGCATAAACTCTATTAAGCTGTAATACAACAAGTTCAGAATCTAACCTCACTATCAAACGTCGAATTCCAAATGAAATAGATTCGGATAATAATTCAACCACTGCACTGTATTCTGCAATGTTATTCGTTGTTTGACCGAGGCTTACCCCATGCATAGAAACTAACTCGTCAGAGGGCGAATAGATAACCCAAGCTGCGGAAGAGATATTCCGTGTACTACGACAAGCACCATCAGCAAATCCAATGTATGTTTGGAGAGGCGTCGACATCTACAATATCAAGAGTAAAACCAAGATAAGCCAGAATAATGACGAAAAACCACACTTGCTAAGCTAAGCACACTGACTAAACTAACACACTTGCTAGCTAGAAAGAAAATCTAACCTATCTAAAAATTTCTCCATACCCATCATTTTAAGCATAATACCTCTTTAGGTAAAGTCCATTTCTGGGTTTACCCAAAGAGTCCCCATCAAAATCAACTAACTCATAAGCCCCTTTTGCTAGCTTTCGCTTTACAATGTAGGGCCCATGCCACATGGGAACGAATTTTCCGGCACCTAGCTTATCGTTAGCTTGATCATATAATAGTACTAGGTCTCCTTCCGAAAAACTTCGAGGGGTTACATTTTTATCGTACTGAGCTTTCATTCGTTTCGCGTGAGTCTCGATAGCTAAAGTAGCGTCACGTCGAGTCTCATCTAATTTAGCCAAGTATAATAACCGTTTCTCCTCTTCGGAAGTAGCTGGAAGTAATTCGACAGCCATTTGAAGTGATGGGATTTCGCATTCAATAGGTAACACAGCTTCTAAGCCATAAACTAGCTGGAAAGGGGTGAAACCTGTTGAATTTTTCACTGAAGTTCGATATGCCCATAGCGCCGAAAATAACATGTTATGCCAATTCGTTCGATGGATACCAATGATCCGTCGAATCATGATGACTAGAACTTTGTTGATTGACTCAACCAAACCGTTGGCTTGCGGATAATAAGGAGTAGAGCTATCGTGGCGCAAACCAAGCTGGCTTGTAAGCTCAGTCATCATGACGTTTCGAAAATGGCTCCCATGGTCAGTAATGATTGCTTGTGGGACACCAAACCTAGTTATGATATGATTGAATACGAAAACTGCAGCTGTCTTGCCGCTTGCGTCGAATGTAGGCATCGCCTCGGCCCATTTTGTAAAATAATCAACCGCGAGGATGATATACGCATGCCCCCCGGCCGAGTGAGGGTTACAAGTAATAAAGTCAATGCCCCATTTGGCGAATGGACCAGCGGCAATTATAGGGTGGAGAGGAGCAGGTGGAGCGCGCATCTTTCGATCAAACACTTGACAGTTGTGGCATGTTCTGACAGCAAGGATACAATCTTTAAACATAGACGGCCAGAAATAGCCAGCGCGCAACACCTTCTGAGCTGTGGCATACCCAGACATATGACCGCCACATGCTCCAGAGTGACAATCATTCAAAACTCTCTCAGCCTCTTCGTGAGTTAAACAACGTCGAAAAACTAAGTCTGCCCCCCGGCGATAAAGTGTATCTCCAATAATTCTGTATTGCTGGGATCGAAACCGAATTTTTCGACGGTCTTCCTTGGAAGCTTCAGGCCGAAAGGTTTGGGTTTGGAGATAGATGATTATATCCCCATACCACGGATCTAAAGTGCTAATAAGAAACAAAGATTCGTCCGCAATGGACTCCTCTGCCACAGTCTCTGTGTCAGCACTCGGGAAATCACACATCAATTCCGCAAAAACTAAAGATTTCTTAGACTTGGACTTCTCGAACTCCAAGTCGAACTCTTGCAGGATAACAATCCATTTAGAGTACTTGCCCCCTAGCAGTTGTTTTGTCAAAATATAAATCATAGGGTTGCAATCCGAAATAACTGTAGTTTTGCGGAGAAGAATGTAGTGACGAAAACGCTGGACAGCTTGAACGGCTGCCAGGGCCAATTTCTCCACATGCGAATATTTTAACTCAGTGGGATTTAAGGTTCTACTAAGATAATATATCACATGCTCTGCTTTGAATTCATCTTCTTGAACTAACACCATTCCAATGGTGGAATGCGAAGCTGCGAGGTATAAGAAGTAGTCCTGGTTGTAGTTGGGAGGATGCAATAACGGTGCATGGGTCAACGCGTGTTTCAGTGCATCAAAAGATTGTTGGGCAATCTCGTCCCAAAAGAATTGTGCGTTCTGTTTCAACAACCGTGTAAAACCTTTAGTGACCTCGGCGTAGTTTGGGATGAATCGGCGTAAAAAGTTCGCTTTCCCTTGCAAACTTTGGAGTTGGCGCAAACTCGAAGGAGGAGGCAATTTGATGATAGCCTCGACTTTCGAGGGATCGACGCGAATGCCGGCTTTTGAAACAACAAATCCCAGCAATCGACCTGTTTCTATACAGAAAACACACTTGTGGGGATTCAACCGAATTCGATAATGCCTACACCTCATAAAGATTGCTCGTAGGTGGACAAGGTGATCAGCTCGTTGTAAAGAATGAGCAGGCAAATCATCGAGATAGGGTTGCACAATGTGCTTGATGTCATGAAATGCATAAGACATCGCCCGTTGAAAAGTGGCCCCGGCATTCTTAAGTCCAAAAGGTAATTTGCAATAAGCAAATGTCCCCCATGGACAAATGAATGCCGTTTTTGGTTGATCGGCAGGTAGAATATTGATTTGATTATAGCCTGAGAAACCATCCATGAAGGAAAACATCTCACTTCCGGCACAATCATCAATAATTTGATCGATATAAGGCGTAGGATAGTTGTCTTTTGGACAAGCTCGATTGATATCCCTATAGTCGATACAGATTCTTATTGTTCCTTGTTTTTTATTGACGGGAACAATATTCGATACCCAATCCGTTAACGGGATCGGATAAATGAAACCTGCTTTCAACAGCTTTTCGACTTCTGCTTTAATCGCAGCCGCTTTTCGAGGGTGAATCTGACGCAACCGTTGCCGAATGGGTTTAGCATCCGGGTAGGTTTTGATTTCATGAACAACAATGGCAGGATCAATTCCCGGCATTTCCTCGTAAGACCAGGCAAACACGTCGCGGAATTCTTGGAATAGGGCCTTGTAAGTTTGGATTTCTTCTTCAGTACATGCGGCACCTATATGAATGTTCTCCTCGATTCCGGGCTTCACTGAAATATCAATGGGAATAGTACGAGAAATATTCCCTAAATTCAGCTCTGAATCAGAATGTTTCGTTGGATCCTGAGCGTCTTTGACATATTCAGCGGTAAAGATAGATGAAAAATCATTTTCAAATGCATCATCCTTAGGTAAAAACGAAGATCTGTGATGGAGATCTTCCCATGGTAGATCATCTACACTTAGGATTTCGCGAAGTTGTTCGTCAGATGACACTTCTTCGGGAAACGTTATCCGTTCTAAGGGTGAGGTGAAAAGTGACTCTTCACTGACCACATTCATTTGGTCGGTTGAATGAAAGTCGGTAAAAGACATAAGAGCTTCATAAGCAATCTCATACGGACTCAACGGCATAACATCACCGAGTGAGTCTAGCTCAGAGTCAGAGGGAACATACCAAGGATCATCATAAATAATGTTTTCTGACGTGATCATATGAATTGTTGCAAACGAAGGGTCTGCATTGAGTGGAGGGAGAGGAAAAGTTCCCAGTAAACCGGAATCCTTAACTAAACCTACACCAATGTCCCTATAAGGGATTGTCGTTTTACCAACATGCTGGATAGTTTCTGAAGAGGTTGGGTCGGATGAAAAGTATGTCAGCTGATCAATAGTCACGATCTTACCGTTATGTGGAAACTTAATGACTCTGAAGACCGATGAAACGACCGCTGTCATAGCATATGACCAACTTCGACCCAAAAGAAGGTTGTAGTCTAGAGGGGCATCAACCACTTCCACATCCAGACTAACGGTTTTACCTTCGACCCCTATAGGCAATTCTTGTAGAATACCAAACGGACGGAACCCACGGCCATCAAAGGCCTTAAGGATGGTGGGGGATTGGTTCAACGAAGGAGAACCAAGCGATCTCCAACATTGAATCGACATAATACACGTAGAAGCTCCCTCATCAATCACAGTCCGATGAATAGGCCTGTTTTTGACTATCACTGGAATTTGGAAAGCCATTTGATGGGGGAGACGCGGTGTACTACTTTCTAGATCAAAGATCATTAGGTTCGGGTCCTGAACATCGACAGCTCCAATAGCCGACAAAAGCAATTTTCGTTGCGCTGGACATGATTGCAGCACTTCGAGTGCCGACATTGCTGAAGGTGAAACAGCTAAGTCTTCAACAATGTTGTAATTCTGGGCTGCTCTCGCATGTGGATTGAAAGCAGACCTTCGAAGTACACCCTTGGCGGGCGGCTTAATCACTAAGTCTGGGTTAGGTTTTTCGATCTGTAGTGGATCGGAACCAGGAGCTGAGGTTGATGGGTTAGAGTGAGAAGATTCTGCTTCCTTACCATCAACAGGAGCCTTACTACCATAATCTTGCGATCGAGTCGCAATCCTGACATGAGACATCATCAAAATGGGTTCTTCACTGGCATTCGAAGAAGAACCTATCATCTTATTCTCCTGCTCTGGAAATGGATTTTTTAACACAGCAGGAGTGGGAGAACCTTTGACTATTTTCACTACCTCGGCCCGATGAGGGCAGTCTCTCGTAAAATGATCTTCTTCACAAATAAGACAAGGATATCGAGGTTTGCGCTTTTCGTCATTGGTTTCCGACTTTTCCGTTTTCTCCTTTGGAGCCTTGTCTGCTTTAGCCTTCTTCTTTCCTTTCTTCTTTCCACCGTTTTTGGATTTGGCCGTAGATGACTCTACAGCGTGAATGTCGGCGGTAAGTTCAGGAGGAGAAGACTCTCCTGTCGGAGAATCAGGCAAAGTGATAATTGGAGTATTGGAGGCCTTGGAAGACTTCTTCTTACTCTTCGTAGTCACGATACCGATCATACCATCAGCGGCATGAGATCCCGAAGGAGCAGCAGCGATTTGGTTTGACTTTGGAAGATCCGGAATTTTCTCGTGTAACGTACCCGACTGAGTGTAAACTAAGTCAAGGTATTGTGCCTGAGCAATGACTTGCTCCTCAGTAACTACTCCGGCCTTAGCTACATCTTCAGTAATTCTTGGTAATAATGATTTGACAAACCATTCAGCTAAGATTTGGTCCGGGATAAAAACTTTCACTAATCTTCTTCGACGTCTCCACTCATGGATGTGATCAGAAATGTACGTGGATGTCGATTGTTTTAGCGAAGTTAATAATTCTGTACCATTATCGTATCTGACTGGTAACTGAAAATGAGTTAAGAACGAGGTAGCTAACTGGCTAAAGTTGTAAAAAGAGGCCCGTGGTAACTCAATGTACCACTTGGCTGCGAGACCAATGAGTGTACGCTGGAAAAGACGTAAGCGGATGGAATCATCTGAGATGGAATTTGATGCACACCAGAGGTGGTAAGTCATCACGTGATTAGACGGATCCTCTCCAGACTTACCTTCGAACTTGGGTATATCGCTGGGCAACTTATTTGGCATTGGCGGCCAGAACGGAAGATATTGAATTGGATCGTTCGTTAGGCGCGTCAAGTCGGGTAAATCTAAAGTCGCAATAAACGGTAACTGCCGGTTAGGATCTCTAAAACTCTGAGTCACAATACCAGCCCCAGGAGGAGGATATCCAGGATAACTAGGAACAGGAGTCGCATTGGGGATATTATATCCTCCTGGAAAACCAGGATTAACCGGACCGTACTGGGGTTGCTGAGGTGGTTGATAAGTGTACCCAGGATACGGTTGATACTGGTAAACCGGTTGTTGGGCAGCTTGCCCAGGTTGATACTGTCCCTGGTACGGAGGTTGAACAAATTGAGGTTGAGTAGTAACAACCGTACTTGTACCAGGTTGGCCTGCAGGCATCTGGACTGTGGTTTGAACCGTGGGTCCAGACAACGGTACAGATGTCTGAGGAGTGGTTACAGGGACAGTAGAAACCGGAGCTGCCGATACTCCAGAAGTAAGCATGGTAGATGAAGCGGTAGTTGCTGCAGCCGTGTGAGGTGGAGTACCAGGTGCAATTGGCGGCTGAGTAACTACAGAAGTTACAGGGGTCTGAACACTTGACTGGACAGGTTGCGGTTGCTGGGGTGGACCAGGAACTGCAGGTTGTCCTGCTTGAGGTACCGACTGTATACTTGGTTGCGACATCTGTTGACCCTGTGACGGATCCCATGTTAACATTCCAGGGTATTGACTCGTAACAGGTTGAGGATACTGAGATCCATAGCCGTATTGAGGATAGGGTTGATAACTGTAAGGTGCAGTCCCATATGATTGCCCTTGAGGTGGTTGATAACCTTGACCAGGGTATTGACCCGTAGGTTGATAACCTTGAGGTAAATACGAATACTGGGGTTGACCTTGACCTTGAGGTTGGTATCCTTGAGGTTGATACCCTTGGGGTTGATACCCTTGGGGTTGCCATCCTTGAGGTTGCCATCCTTGAGGTTGATACTGATACTGAGGTTGACTTTGGGGTACATATTGAGGCTGGGGTTGATACCCTTGAGGTTGCCCCCCAGTCACGAATGAAGTACCTTGAGGTTGCCCCCCAGGCATTAACGAAGGTTGCCCCCCAGGCGGTAATTGGCCACCTTGAGGTTGGTTAATGGGAGTTGAACCTGACATCATATAAACTTCACCTATACTCAATGGTACATTACCACTGTTTCCAACTAATAACCCATGATCAACAGGTTGAGGAGATGCTCCCGCAAAGGTACCAGAAAGTGATTGATACCCAGTAGGAACAGAAGGACCGCCATGTAAAAATGATTCAGGACTTTGTGAAAACACAGATGACTGACCAGACATATTTACAGGAGAATGAATTCCTCTAGGTGGAACCGGAGTACGAGGTGTAGAAAAACCTACTGAGTTGTCTAAAAAATTGGTTAATGCAAGGTACCAAGATTCACTTCTAGGAGGACTGTAAAAGATGGATTCACGCTCCCTTAGATCAAGGGTAATTAGATCTTCAGAATCAGAAACGCCTATTTCTTCCTCTGGAACAAGTTCTTCTATAGCAATTAATCCAACAGGAAGATTTTCGGTGATAATTCTTTCTATTCTTGGTGAATCAGGAACACTAGGAGTTGGAGTAACAGGTTCTGAAATTTCAGGTTCTTCGCCTGTTTCACTGGCAGATGAAAAACTACCAGCAAGCTCGGAAACTGTAACAGCTTCGGGATTGTAACCTGTTTCTAAACTTTGGTAATCTGGATGGACTACCAAGGAAGATTCTCCTTCTTCAGGTGATCCTACTCTACTGCCACTAGGAGGAGTTACAAGGACCTTTAACCCTTCTAAATTACCTGGGTCGTCTCGAGGAGGGGATCCCCTAAGTCTACGGGATCTTCTCAACAATTCGGCCACAGAAACAACTTCAGGAGACTGGCCCGCAATTCGACGGGACCTTCTCGGTAATTCCGCCACAATTAAAGATTTTAACTACAACACACGAAAACAAAGTAAAAAATTTCAAATCAAACCACCTAAAGTCTTCTAAAGAACCAATCAAATTTGAAGCACACGCCTAAATAATCTAGAGCGTCAAACCACACACAAACAGTAGTCTTCCGGACCAAAAGCGCTAGTTGGTGATTAGGCCCAACCTCGCAGGATTCAGTACAGAAATAGTGGGTGGAACAGTTACCCCGGCAACCTGCTTAATGAATAGACTGGACCAAGTTCCTCCACTTTAACCGTCTCGAAGTGAAGCGAACCCCCCAGAAAATCCAAGTGAGTATAACCGACGTCTGCTCCAGGTACAGTGGGACCTTCCCTCCACCGTCACCTTGGGTAGAATCCTAGATATTATGGCCACTAAGGTTACCAATCACAACAATTACACCTGGGGGAACAGTCTAAACTCCGACAGCACGCAAGGGCAGAGTAGCAAGCTCCAATCCCCTTACCGGCTCCTTGACAACAATCCAAGGTTTACCGATAAGTGACCCCTGGCTCCTCGACAATGGTTAATCCGAGGTTTACCGTTTGTAATACGTACTGCCTGGCGTCGTTCCCAACGAGGGAGGAATGATCCCCTCACTGGTTCGGACACGAGCTCGTGCTTCTCCTTTAAGAGGAGCTTTCCCAGAATGTAACTGAAACAATTGGATTTGTTCTACTCAAGATAGACTATCTGTTTGGTTTTGTAGTCTTGGAGAGTTAAGTACTCACCTACTCCAAGACCCTAGCCTAAGCTATGTTGGTGCTTCAGAGCCCTAGAAAAATAAAGATTACTAGATTGATTTTAATTTAAGCGTTACTTTTAAGGTTGTTTCTTAAGTCAAAAGGTGATGGAAGTGAAACTAGTGGTGTGTTGACTCGACTCGAAACCACTACAAAATGCACCTAGAATGATTTATCCACTACTTTACTTTTTCGATGAATTGCTTAACTAAAAAGTTGAGAGAATGCAATCTTTATAAAAGCAACTTCTTAATTGAAGACAATCAAAGAAACAATTCGTTTTTCTTTTCCAAGCATAAAAACATAACTTCTCTTTACATGCACGAAAAAACTCTTTTCTTCTTTTGAAAACAAAAAGCTACTTGAAACAAGACTTTTTAAGAAGATGTTTTTGTATTTTTCTTTTAATAAAGCAAATAAATCTAATATAACCAAAAATCAATCTTAACAACTCTTAAAATCTATGAAAATGCACTCATAAGCAAACTAAAGGCAAATTTACTCTAAGCAATCTTAACGAGGCCAAAACTAACAATGATTATTTCTAAGGTGTTTTACTTGATCACAATCAAATCAAGGACTAGCTTATTGCAGAATCAAAAACTAGCCAAAACAAAACTCTAATCTTTTTGTTCTTTTTGTAAAATGGAAATCAATACTTTATAAACAAGTAATTCGAAATTTGACCCAAAACAACTCAAATGGCAAGTTGCTCACAAAAGGAGACTTTACGACAGGCCCGACTTCTAAGAAGGTTGACTAACCAGAGAGATCTAAGGCTGGACAACTTTCTACTATCAAAGTCACTACAAAGCCTTTCCAAAAATCAAACCCTAGGTCTAAACTTCGTTGAAAACCACTAAAACACTCAAAGCTCACAAAACAAGTTCAGGTGAAAATTCTTGACAGGGTACTAAAGGATCTGGGCAGAAAACACTAAGGAAAAACAAAATCTAAAAGCAATTTAAAGCAAAAATGGAATTTTCTTAAGTTTTACAGGAAGACGCAGGCAACCCGTTGTCACAGGTGCGGCCCCGCTCTGTGCAGACGGCAACAGCGCGTCCAAAGACGCACTGTGCAGTACTCAGAGGGTGCGTCCTTCTGGAAAAATGAAGAAAAACCAAATCTAACTAAATCTAAAGCTAAGCCACCCAAATACTAATTCTCACAGTCAAAAACCAGAAAATAAAAATGATTTTCTCAAAGCAAAGTTCATATAAAGGAAAAGACTCTCTCATTAATGGATTCCCCAGCGGAGTCGCCAATTTGTCACACGGAATCTGTCAAGGGTGCGGACACGACTGACCTTCCTAGAAGTCTAAGACATTCTAATGACAAACAAGACAAAATGGAGTGATCTTTCTCTAAATACACCTTTTACAACATGAAAACTACAAGTGTTTAGGCTTACCTTATTCCAAAACGCTGTTGTTGAAGTCCGTTCTTGACGATCCGGATGAGCTCCTCCTTCAAGTCAATTCCTGCAACCACAAACAATCAAACAATTACCAAGCACTTGCATTTCATATAATAAAACATATATTCAACATGCAGACCAAGGAACACATGAAATAACTCATTAACACAAGCTATTGAGAAAAATAAACCAGTTTGTATTAATAACGAAACAAAGAAACTCTTACAACCTGGCCTTGGTGTTGTGCAAGTTCCTCCCAGGGTCCATCAAGGGTTTTCCTCTACTTTGACAAAGCTCACCCTCTCCCAAGTAGAATCAAGTGAAGACAATCTCTCCTCACAAAGGCTCTAATGGAAGACCTAAATCCTGCAGCATTTACCCAAAGAAAATGTATAGCTCCAACCTCCTCTCCTTCTGGCTCAATGCCTTTATTTATAGTGCTGTAAAGAGGTTATTCAGGTCCACTATCAATGGGATCATCCCCCTCTATGGGTGGGATAGCTCCCTTATTGATGGGATAAGTTCCCCCTTAATAGAGATACATGAACCAACTGGAGGCGCATCCATTTCATCAAACCGACCTCTAGAATGTTCTAGAAGTAACCACAAGTAACTTTTTCAAGATAAAACTCGCGCATTTTGCCTTTTACAGAGGGACGCACCTGTCCCTTAACATACAGAGCGTCCATGGACGCAGATTTTGTGAACATGGTCAGCGTCCCCGCAGGTAAGGCTAGAGAGAACCTGCGACCCCAGAGATAAACATAGTTTTTACAAGACTTTCTCTCTTCTTTGAGTTTGAGATGGATAACAGAGGCATGAGACTTGCCTAAGAGGGTAGCATGACTGTTGATTTGAGCCATACTAACTGTAAGTAGTCAAGGTGACATTTTTTAGTGTAACACTCTTCCCTTCGAATTTTGGAATGTCTGAAGGGAGTTTGGTTGGGACTGGAGGCCAGGCCGGATTATATCTGATTGGGTCATTTGTTAGTTTAGTAAGATCTGGCAAGTTTAACGTTGCCAGAAATGGAAGCCTCGGAGGACCTAGGGGATTCCACCCAGACTGGGCAGAACTCCCAAAGTTCTGAAAAGATTGTCCTGGGATTTGAGAGGCACCAGGGTGCCCGAAGTGACTAGTAGAACCGGCTGAACCAAAAGGCAAGCCTTGTGGTCCAGCAAAAATCGGAGTTTGACCAACTCCTGCCGTATAACCTCCATAGCCTGCAAAGTTTCTTCCTAAAGAATGGTAAGGAGTTGATAACCCCTGATATGGGTTCCAAGCCGAAGCGAGGGGAGGAATACTTTGAAACATGCTAACCGTGGAATACGGCCTACTTCCTTGTTGGCCGATAAATGGATTCGCAGTTCCTGCGCTACTAACCCCAGGGTTATTCCAACCTTGGAAAGGATTTCTGCTTTGTCCTATTGAAGAAAAAGGCATGGATCCTACCGTCGGGTTGGAATGTGGTATATGACCACTTCCAAAAGGAAAACCCTGGAATGAAGCCGATCCGCCCATCATGGATGTAGCGGCACTAAGCGGAACCGATGGAATACCCTGTGATTGGGTGCCAAAAAGGAAGGAACCAGTACTAAAAGCATTGGTTTAGGCATTTCCACTCGTGGACGGAATGGAGGTAGACCCAATTAAAGACGTGCTAGCAAAAGATCTGAACAAGGAAGCGGAGGGGATGGAAATGGTTCCTCCCCCTTGCACTGATGTTGGGGTTTGCATAGTCGCAGCACTTGTAGAAGCCATGCTTCCAGTAGTGATCATAAATGGTAAGCGCGTAGCGTAACCTGGACTCGATGGTCTATGTGACGGAGTCCCAACGTATTGCAATATGTCTGGATAACTAGATGGTAGTGGAGAATTTGGAATCGTTAATGATTCTGAAAGTTCTTCTACCTCTATGTTATTCTCCGCTTGAAAGTGAACTCGAGAAAGGACTGGAGTGTCCCTCTCTTGCTCAGAAGTGCCAGGCCTTTCTTGGACGCTAATATCCCCGAGAGGAGGATCAATCCCCGATGAGTCAACCGGCGTGGGATGGACCCCACCGGTAGTATCCCCTCTGTGCCTTCTAGGAGAAGGCTCTAAACTAGGTGGCGAGAGACCACGAAGTCTTCGAGACCGTCTTGGAGACCGGTCAACCACTTTGAATTTCTTGTTATAATCTAACTAAAGACTCAAAAAATTAAAAGCTAAGCCGACTAGGAGCACAGAGAACACACTATAAAGTTCCTAAAGATACAGCCAATCAAACAACTTCCAAGTATTTCCGCTCCGGGTGATTAGGACCGGACACCAAAATACGAGAAAGTGAATCAAAGGGCCTTCCGAAGATAGTCTGGGATGATGAGGGCCCAGTCCTATCAGCGAAGGTATCAGAGGAAGTTACGCTGACCTCCTAACAACAGCCTGCGCCGGTGCAAGCCCCCAAGCTTCGCAAGGGTGCCCTCCAGTAGTACTGTCGAGAGTGATGCAACGTCGACCTTAGGTGCCACGGGATTCCCCTCCGCAGCCACCTATGCAGATCCCTAGGAGAGGCAACTATGGGTACCAACTCGTCGCAGAAGCCAGGCGGAATAGTCGTGAGGTAAGTTCGGACAAGTAGGAGAGGGGGTATCTCTCTTCCCTGTCTTCACAGACCCTCGTGCTTAACTCCCAGATCCGGATCTTTCCTGGTCTTCCTAACGCTATTGGATTTACTCTCATTAATCAGACTCTTATGTTTGACGTTTTATGTGGCCTTGGAGAGTTAACTCTCCACTCGCCTAATCCAAGGCCCTAAAATCCTAAACTTGTTGGTGTAATAACTAAAACAAAAAGTTCTAGTGGATTTTAATTAAGCGTTTGATTTTATTAGGCTGTTCTTTAAGTCACAAGGTAATGGAGATGAAACTTGTGGTGTTTTTATGGACGCAAAAGAAATTAATAAAACTTAGCTACATGCACATGCACTTTTTGTTTTCGATGAAGAGCAATTTCTATGAGGTTCAGAGGTACTTGTAATATAAGAAAATTTTCTTTTTCTTTTCAGACTCCACACTCACAAAAACTAACAAAACTAAATATGCCTAAAAAGAGATGCAATTCTATCCTAATGCAAGAACTATATGTGGATGCAAGATTTAAAGACTACTTCTGAAAACAAAGAAGGAAAGTTGTTGCTTTACCAAATTTTGTCTTGCCACTAAAATGCTTAGATAGAAGATGATGTGTTACCAATCATTTCGTCCAAACAATAAAAACAAGTTCTAAGATAAAAAACAAAGCACTTTCACTTCACAAAAAGGAAATCAAATGAAAAGCAAGTTTAAGAAAGCGAAACTCAAAACTTTCAAAAGATTTTCTTTCAATCAAACCAAAAAGTATTTTTCAAAGGAAAGCTCTCAAAAATACTGACACCAATGATTGATAAATAGGCAACCAAACACTTTTGTGAATTGACACCTTTCAAATGATGAAAACTCAACAAAAATAAAATGTGTTTGAAATCGCTTTTGACAATCAAAAGCAGCAATGAAAGTCCAAAAGATCAAAAGACAAGTTTCAAGAAAATGGTAACAAACAACTTTCCCGAAACGAAGGAGCAAATGGTCACGAAAATGATTTCGTTAAGCAAACAAAAGTGTCATGAAAACAAAATGGACACAAAGATTGAACCCAATCTTCCTACTCTGCCGAAACAGAGCAATCAAGATTCTTAAACAGAAATCTTGTGTGTCAAAAATCAATGACGCTTGCAATCAACGAAAACAAGACTAATACTCCTTATGACTAGAGAGAGTTCAGAACAAGATGCCCCCTGTTAAACAGAGGACTGTTACTGGAAAATGACTGCTTGAAACTGACCCAAACCACCAGACAAACATTCAGCAAAAAGAAAATTTATAAATCTTGAAAATTATGTAATATACGCGCCTGCAATTATGTGCAGAATGCATGTACACGCGACTGTAACTAAGGAAACCTGCGTATACGCGGGTTCACTTAGTGCAACTTGTGTATATACGCTTCTGTAATCCAGAAAAAGAGCGTATTTGAAGTCTTTCAAGAAAAATAAAAAAACACAGACTGAAAAACTGGAAAAGCTTGGAGTTCAAGAACAGATCAGACAGTCAGAGCCAACAAACAGAGGGGCTGAGCCTTGATTGGCTTGAAGACTACCCAAACTAGGAACAACAAGAGTGTTGTCCCCAGCGGAGTCGCCAATTCTGGTTGAAGGGAAAGTACCCCTAGGGTCCTTTGGGCTAAGACTCTACCAGACTGAAAATTGCTTATTCAAAGAAACACACACACACAGCCATCCTTTTTACTTTTAAGCAAATTCTAATGTTAAGGGTACGTACCTAAGGTCCTACGTTCAAGAAGGCCTTTAGGGTCCAAACCCTTCTTGGAGTTCCCTTCTTCTTTCTTTGACCTGCAAGACAAACAAATCAAATAACATAACAGTACATGTACGAATACTTATGTATAAACCATCTTTATGCTATAAAGTTAGTTATAAAAATCTTTAAGTAACTACTTGCATAAGAATTCAAAAAAAGAATCTCATAAGCATAAAGAAAGATTGTTTCGGGAACAAAGATGTGTTTCTTTATATATAAAGGCAAATAAAGTACATATAACGAAAAGATATCACCTGAACACCTTCAGCAGGCTCCAAGCAAAGCTTCCTCCCGGATTCGTTCCAGCCTCAAGCCTCCAACAAGAGCTCCTTCCAAGTCTTACTCAATGATGATATCAAGGATGAATGATCACCAATATACATGGAAACAAGGGTTTCCTATGCAAAATGGGGGAAGTGTAGAAAGCACCAAGGACTTCAGACCTGGTCTAAGGGGAAAATCTCAGCATAATAATCTTGCTCTCATTTCTCTCTCCCTTTGGCCTTCCCTTTGATGTCTTTTTATAACATCTCCAAAGTAGTTTTTTAGTAAGGAGTTGGTTGGGAACAGTTGGACCACGGGCACTAACAGGTGATCCAGCAGGTAAAACCCGCGATCTCCGCCCGAAAATAAGGAATTATATATTTTTTTAAGTGTTTTAATACATACACGCGGGTTGGGTATACACAGACCCGCGTGTACACGCATTTAACTCAGGGCAATGTCGCGTATAGGGAATAAAACACTGTTTTTTAAATTTTTGGACCAAGTCTGGAAGGAGGGGTTGCCCTAGGCCATGAGTGCAGCATCACAAACCATAAGAGTGGGATTTGGAGCTATAACAGACACCCTCAAACGACCCACCTGAACGATTTTGCATGGGCGCCCAAACGACCGAAACGAAGCGACAACGGAGAGTCGGGCAAACGTGCACAAAGCCAACCTCAGGTCACAACTTAGCATTTTTGATACGGGCTCGTTCGCCAAGGCACGCCCTCGCCCAAACGACCCGCCCGAACGAGTTCACACGGGCGCCCTCAAACAACCCGCCCGAATGATTTTGCATGGGCACCCGAACGACCGAAACGAAGCGACAAGGGAGAGCCGGGCAGACAAGCTGCACGAACATGCACAAACCCAACCTCGGGTCACAACTTAGCATTTTTTATATGGGCTCGTTCGGCCGGGCGCGCCCTCGCCCGAACGACCCGCCCCAACGAGTTCACACGGGCGCCCTCAAACGACCCGCCCGAACGATTTTTCATGGGCAAATGAGCTGCACGAACGTGCACAAAGCCAACCTTGGGTCAAAACTTAGCATTTTTTATACAGGCTCATTCGCCCGGGTGCCCCCTCGCCCGAACGAGTTCAAACAGGCGCCCTCAAACGACCCGCCCGAACGAGTTCACACGGGCGCCCTCAAATGACTTGCCCGAACAACCTGTCCAAACGAGTTCACACGGGCGCCCTCAAATGACCCGCCCGAACAACCTGTCCAAACGAGTTCACACGGGCGCCCTCAAATGACTCGCCTGAACGACCCGCCCGAACGAGTTCACACGGGCGCCCTCAGACGACCCGCCGAAATGATTTTACATGGGTGCCCGAACGACCGAAATGAACCGACAAGGGAGAGTCGAGCAAACGAGCTGCACGAACGTGCACAAAGCCAACCTCGGGTAACAACTTAGAATTTTTGATACGAGCTCGTTCGCCCAGGCGCGCCCTCGCCTGAACAACCCGCCCGAACGAGTTCACCCGAGCGCCCTCAAAAGACCCGCTCGAACGATTTTGCGTGGGCGCCCGAACGACTGAAACGAATCGACAAGGGAGAGCAGGGAAAACGCGCTGCACAAATGTGCACAAAGTCAACCTCGGGTCACAACTTAGCATTTTTTATATGGGCTCGTTCGCTCGGGTGCGCCCTCGCCCAAACGACCCGCCCGAACGAGTTCACATGACCCGCCCGAACGAGTTCACACGACCCGCCCGAATGAGTTCACACGGGCGCCCTCAAACGACCCGCCCGAACGAGTTCACACGGGCGCCCTCAAACGACCCGCCCGAACGACCCGCCCGAACGAGTTCACACGGGCGCCCTCAAACGACCTGCCCGAACGATTTTGCATGGGCGCCCGAATGACTAAAACGAACCGACAAGGGAGAGCCGGGAAAATGAGCTGCACGAACGTGCACAAAGCCAACCTCGGGTCACAACTTAGCATTTTTTATATGGGCTCGTTTGACCGGGCGCGCCCTCGTCTAAATGACCCGCCCGAACAAATTCACATGACCCGCCCGAACGAGTTCACACGGGCACCCTGTTGTGGGGAAAAATGCCTATGTAGGACGATCCTATCCACCTAAGGTGTGACAGTGCCTTAGCAACAAACAGAGACAACTATTCTAGTATTCCTCCTTTATGAATTAAGAATGAAGAGAGATAGATGGACTAACCGGTGTCTTCCGTTTGTCCCTCGATCCGGTCTCTCTTCTCTTTGAGGGTTCCCAGCTACTTTCTTTCTCGCTCGCCCAGCTTCAAGAGGTTTCTGCAAGATCACAAGAAGAGAACACTACACAAGACATGGATTCATATTCATAACTAGTTCAGGATTAGAAATAAACTAAACATACTAATGCAATCATACATCAAAGATACATCAGTATATAGGAGAAACCAAGATAGCTTTATTGATGAATAACAAGGTTCAGGAAGAGATACAACCCAGAGGGCTCCAATCCAGCATCTCCTTCCCAGCAAATGGAATTCCTATCTTCACCCCCTTCAAAGCATTAAGCACCCAATGATTCCAATCTCAAACCAACAGCAATTCTTTGCAATAACAAAATTCCAGCCTCTAGATCTCATGGAGGAGAGATCCATATATAGATGTTTGGAGAGAGGATGAGTCAGCTTGAGATCTGACTAGTGTCCTCTCCCTCTATCAGTTCTTGATTCCACTTGGAGGTTCTTGCTTCCACTTGGAGATTTGGAACCTCTTACTCATCACCAGTCGAATTCACTGAGGCAAGTGTCATTGAGGAAGATTCTGGAAGCTTCCTGGGTCTTGACACCTCTTGGAATGAACTTGCCATTTGGCAATTCTCGCTCAACGCACCCTGGTAGTGCTTCTACCTGCGTTGCAGTGCAGGTAGCCAGTGTTGGCTTTGACATTCAGCATAAACAGCTAGTGGAGCCACTGAATTGATCCTGAATTGACTTGTTTTTGAGCAGTTTCTGGTGGAGAACTTCTGTGAATTGTTGTGGTTTGTTAGCCTTGTTCCTCTAGGGGTAGGAACAACATGTTTATGGCTTTGGATCCCTTAGATTATGGACATTTTATGCTCAATGCTGTAAGGCACAAAAATGTCTATAACACGCCCTCAAACGACCCACCCGAATGAGTTCACACGGGCGCCCTCAAACGACCCGCCCGAACGAGTTCACACGGGCGCCCTCAAACGACCCGCCCGAACGAGTTCACAAGGGTGCCCTTAAACGACCCGCCCGAACGATTTTGAACAAGTGCCCGAACGACCGAAATGAAGCGACAAGGTAGAGCCGGGCAAACGAGCTGCACGAACGTGCACAAAGCCAAC
The DNA here is from genome assembly GCA_031772625.1 of Pinus tabuliformis. Taxonomy (NCBI): domain Eukaryota; kingdom Viridiplantae; phylum Streptophyta; class Pinopsida; order Pinales; family Pinaceae; genus Pinus; species Pinus tabuliformis. The sequence goes on from CM062809.1 coordinate 142,963,037, forward strand.
CTCGGGTCACAACTTAGCATTTTTTATATGGCCTCATTCGCCCGGGAACGCCCTCGCCCGAACGAGTTCACACGAGCGCCCTCAAACGACCCGCCCGAACGACCCGCCTGAACGACTTCACACGGGCGCCCTCAAACGACCCACCCGAACGATTTTGCACGTGTGGCCGAACGACTGAAACGAAGCGACAAGGGAGAGCAGGGCAAACGAGCTGCACGAAGGTGCACAAGGCCAAGCTCAGGTCACAACTTAGCATTTTTGATACTGGCTCATTCACCCATGCGCGCCCTCGCCCGAATGAGTTCACACGGACGCCCTCAAACGACCCGCCCGAACGATTTTGCATGGGCACCAGAACGACCAAAACGAAGCGACAAGGGAGAGCCGGGCAAACGAGCTGCACGAACGTGCACAAAGCCAACCTTGGGTCACAACTCATCATTTTTGATATGGGCTCGTTCGCTCGGGCGCGCCCTCGCCTGAACAAGTTCACACGGACGCGCTCAAACGACCCACCCAAACAATTTTGCATGGGCACCCGAACGACTGAAACGAAGCGACAAGGGAGAGCCGGGCAAACGAGCTGCACGAACGTGCACAAAGCCAACCTCGGGTCACAACTTAACATTTTTGATATGGCCTCGTTCGCCCGGGCGCGCCCTCGCCCAAACGACCCGCCCGAACGAGTTCACACGGGCGCCCTCAAACAACCTGCTCGAATGATTTTGCATGGGCGCCCGAACGACCGAAACGAAGCGACAAGGGAGAGCCGGGCAAACGAGCTGCATGAACGTGCACAAAGCCAACCTCGGGTCACAACTTAGCATTTTTGATACGGGCTCGTTCGCCCGGGCGCACCCTCGCCCAAACGACCCGCCCGAACGAGTTCACACGGGCGCCCTCAAACAACCCGCCTGAATGATTTTGCATGGGCGCTCGAACGATCGAAACGAAGGGACAAGGTAGAGCCGAGCAAACGAGCTGCACGAACGTGCACAAAGCCAACCTCATGTCACAAATTAGCATTTTCGATACAGGCTCGTTCACCCAGGCGCCCCCTCGCCCGAACGAGTTCACACGGGCGCCCTCAAATGACCCGCTCGAATGAGTGCACATGGGTGCCCTCAAATGACCCGCCCGAACAACCCGCCCAAACGAGTTCACACGAGCGCCCTCAAACGACCCGCCCGAACGACTCGCCCGAACGAGTTCACACGGGCGCCCTCAAACGACCTACCCGAATGATTTTGCATGGGCGCCCGAACGACCGAAATGAACCGACAAGCGAGAGTCGGGCAAACGAGCTGCACGAACGTGCACAAAGCCAACCTCGGGTAACAACTTAGCATTTTTGATACGGGCTCGTTCGCCCGGGCGCGCCCTCGCCCGAACGACTCGCCCGAATGAGTTCACCCGGGCGCCTTCAAACGACCCGCCCGAACGATTTTGCATGGGCGCCCAAACGACCGAAACGAACCGACAAGGGAGAGCCGGGAAAACGCACTGCACGAACGTGCACAAAGCCAACCTCGGGTCACAACTTAGAATTTTCGATACGGGCTCGTTCGCTCGGGCGCGCCCTCGCCCGAACGGGTTCACACGGGCGCCCTCAAATGACCCGCCCGAACGACTACACATGGGCACCCTCAAATGACCCGCCCAAACGACCTGCCCAAACGAGTTCACACGGGCGCCCTAAAATGACTCGCCCGAACAAGTTCACATGGGCGCCCTCAAATGACTTGCCCGAACGATTTTGCATGGGCGCCCGAACGACCGAAACGAACTGATAATGGAGAGTCGGGCAAACGAGCTACACGAACGTGCACAAAGCCAACCTTGGGTCACAACTTAGCATTTTTGATATGGGCTCGTTCACCCGGGATCGCCCTCGCCCGAACGACGCTCCCAAACGAGTTCACCGGGGCTCCCTCAAACGACCCACCAGAACGATTTTGCATGGGCGCCCGAATGACCAAAACGAACCGACAAGGGACAGATGGGCAAACGAGCTGCACGAACGTGCACAAAGCTAACCTCGGGTCACAACTTAGCATTTTTGATATGGGCTCGTTCACCCGGGCGCACCCTCGCCCAAACGACCCGACCGAACGAGTTCACACGACCCGCCCAAACGAGTTCACACGGGTGCCCTCAAATGACCCTCCCGAACGAGTTCACACGGGCGCCCTCAAATGACCCGCCCGAACGACCTGACCAAACGAGTTCACACGGGCACCTTCGAACGACCCGCCCGAACGATTTTGCATGGGCGCCCGAACGACTAAAACGAACCGACAAGGGAGAGCCGGGAAAATGAGCTGCACGAAAGTGCACAAAGCCAACCTCAGGTCACAACTTAGCATTTTTGATATGGGCTCGTTCGCCCGGGCGTGCCCTCGCCCGAATGACCCACCCGAACGAGTTCACACGGGCGCCACAAACGACCCGCCCGAAAGATTTTGCATGGGCGCCCGAACAACCGAAACGAACCGACAAGGGAGAGCCGGGCAAACGAGCTGCACGAACGTGCACAAAGCCAACCTTGGGTCACAACTTAGCATTTTTGATATGGGCTCATTCGCCCGGGCGCGCCCTCGCCCGAACGACCCGCCCGAATGAGTTCACACGGGCGCCCTCAAACGACCCGCCCGAACGATTTTGCATGGGCGCCCAAACAACCGAAACGAACCGACAAGGGAGAGCCGAGCAAACGAGCTGCACAAATGTGCACAAAGCCAACCGCGGGTCACAACTTAGCATCTTTGATACGGGCTCGTTCACCCAGGCAAGCCCTTGCCCGAACGACCCGCCCGAACGAGTTCACACGACCCACCCGAACGACTCACCTGAAAGAGTTCACATGGGTGCCCTCAAACGACCCGCCCGAACGAGTTCACACGGGCGCCCTCAAACGACCCGCCCAAACGAGTTCACACGAGTGCCCTCAAACGACCTACCTGAACGATTTTGCATGGGCGCCCGATAGACCGAAACGAACCAACAAGGGAGAGCCAGGCAAACGAGCTGCACGAACGTGCACAAAGCCAACCTCGGGTCACAACTTAGCATTTTTGATACGGGCTCGTTTGACCGGGCGCGCCCTTGCCCGAACGACCCGCCCGAATGAATTCACACGACCCGCCCGAATGAGTTCACACGAGCGCCCTCAAATGACCCGCCCGAATGAGTTCACACGGGCGCCCTCAAACGTCCCGCCCGAAAGACCAGCCTGAACGAGTTCACACGGGCGCCCTCAAACGACCCGCCCGAATGGCCTGCCCGAACGAGTTCACACGGGCGCCCTCAAACGACCCGCTCGAACGATTTTGAACGGGTGCCCGAACGACCAAAACGAAGCGACAAGGTAGAACCGGGCAAATGAGATGCACGAACGTGCACAAAGCCAACCTTGGGTCACAACTTAGCATTTTTAATACGAGCTCGTTCGCCCGGGCATGCCCTCGCCCGAACGAGTTCATACGGGCGCCCTCAAACGACCCGCCCGAACGAGTTCACACGGGCGCCCTCAAACGACCTGCCTGAACGAGTTCACACAGGTGCCCTTAAACGACCCGCCCGAACAATTTTTCATGGGTGCCCGAACGACCGAAACGAAGCGACAAGGTAGAGCCGGGAAAACGAGCTGCACAAATGTGCACAAAGCCAACCTCGGGTCACAACTTAGCATTTTTGATACAGGCTCGTTCACCCGGGCATGCCCTCACCTGAATGACCCACCCGAACGAGTTCAAATGGGTGCCCTCAAACGACCCGCCCGAACGAGTTCACACGGGCGCCCTCAAACGACCCGCCCGAACGATTTTGCACGGGTGCCCGAACGATCGAAACGAAGTGACAAGGTAGAGCCGGGCAAACGAGCTACACGAATGTGCACAAAGCCAACCTCGGGCCACAACTTAGCATTTTTGATACGGGCTCATTCGCTCGGGCACGCCCTCGCCCGAACGACCCACCCGAACGAGTTCACATGGGTGCCCTCAAACGGCCCTCCCGAACGACCCACCCGAACAAGTTCACACAGGCGCCCTCAAACGACCCACCCAAACGAGTTCACACGGGCGCCCTCAAACGACCCGCCTAAACGAGTTCACACGGGTGCCCTCAAACGAACGCCCGAACGAGTTCACACGAGCGCCCTCAAACAACCCGCCTGAACGATTTTGCATGGGTGCCCGAATGACCGAAACGAAGCGACAAGGGAGAGCCGGGCAAACGAGCTGCACGAATGTGCAAAAAGCCAACCTCGGGTCACAACTTAGCATTTTTTATACGGGCTCGTTCGCCCGGGCGCGCCCTCGCCCGAACGACCCGCCCGAATGAGTTCACACAGGTGCCCTCAAACGACCTGCCCGAACGAGTTTGCACGGACGCCCTCACCCGACCTGCCTGAATGGGTTTGCACGGACACCCTCGCCCGACCCACCTGAACGGGTTTGCACGGACGACCTCGCTCGAACGACCCGCCCGAACGAGTTTGCACGGACGCCCTTCCCCGAACGACCCACCTGAACGGGTTTGCACGGACGACATCACCCGACCCGCCCGAACTAGTTTACACGGGTGCCCTCAAAACGACCCGCCCGAACGCATTTACATGGAAAATGACCCGCCCAAACGAGTGTTTACACGGCAAACAACCCGCTCGAACGAGTTTACATGCGCTCCGACACACGACCAAAACGAAGTCACAAGGGAGATTCGGGCAAACGGGCAGCACGATCGTGCACAAGGCCCACCCCCTTCACAACTTAGCATTTTTTATAAGCCCACGTGTGCCCTGGGCACCGTCACACGACACGACATGACACGACCTGACCTGCTTGCACGGGCACCCACACACGACTCGTCCCGACCCGCTCGAACGAAATTTGGGGTTTCCATGGGCACACGACCTGAACGAAATTTCGGGGTTTCCGTGGGCACACGACCCGAACATAGGCACGAGGGAGCATCAGGCAAACAGGCCACACGAATGTGCAGAAGACACATGAGCGGTCACGATTTAGCATTTTTGGCACGCCCACGTGTGCCCGGGCACCCACACACGACACAACATGTCCCGACCGGCCTTGTGCAAGCCGACCCGACCCACACGAACGCATTTCCACGGCACCCACACACGACACAACACGACCCAACCCAAACAAAATTTGGGGTTTCCTTGTATGCACAACCCAAACGAAATTTGGGGTTTCCATGGGTGCGCAACCCGAACAAAGGCACAAGGCAGCGTCGGGAAAACAGGCCGCACGAACGTGTAGAAGGCACACGGGGGGTCATGACTTAGCATTTTTGGCACTTCCACGTGTGCCCGAGCACCCACGCATGGCACGACCTGACCTACTTGAACGAAGGCACGACGAAGCGTCGGGCAAACGGGTCGCGCGAACGTGCAGGAGGCACACGGGTGGCCACGCCCTAACATTTTTTGCATGGCCACATGTTCCCGAGCACCCACGCGCGGCACGGCACGATCCGACCCCACTCGACTCGCCTGAACGCGTTTGCATGGGCACCCACACACGACATGACCCGACCCGCCCGAAGGGAATTTGGGGTTTCCATGTGTGCACGGCTCGAACGAAATTTGGGGTTTCCATGGGTGCACGACCTGAACGAAGGCCCGAGGGAGCGTCGGGCAAACGGGCCGCACGAATGTGCAGAAGACACATGGGTGGTGACGACTTAGAATTTTTGGCACGACCACGTGTGCCAGGGCACCCACACACGGCACAGCATGACCCGACCCGCCCTGGGCGAGCCAACCCGAATCGCCCGAATGAAATTTGGGGTTTCCATGGGTGCATGACCCGAACAAAGAAGGCACATGGGCGGTCATGACTTGGCATTTTCGGCACGCCCACGTGTGCCTGCGCACCCCCACACACGGCACGACACGGGATGACCCGGCCCGCCCAAAGGAAATTTGGGGTTTGAACGGGCGCATGACCCGAACGAAGGCACGAGGGTAGGAATATCTTTGACTCTAATACATAAATATACCTGGGGTAGCATGCCCTTAATATCTTCAACATTTTCTTTCGACTCTTTATAACACGTTAACATGTGCTAGGCCTATTTCAATGAGCAAGAAACTCAATGACAAATATAATATATATATATATATATATATATATATATATATTTATTTATTTATTTATTTATTTATTTATTTTCTTGAATAAATACAAATATCAAAAGTACATTTATGAAGACCGAACCCAGTTACTCTTTCTTCAACACCCCCTCTCAACTAGGGAGGTATTCATAAATCGTTACAAGGTGTTTGGCTATTTTTCAATCTTGAATAATTCACATAAGAGAAACCGGATTGGCAACCCATCTGTTATAACATCATATTAGCCAACATTGTTCATAGCAAGGCCTTGACTAACAGCTTTATCTCTCATAATACTAGAGCACAATGTTGGCAAGGCAAATGGCTTATAAACACCTTGGTCATTGTCTCTAAAGGTACATACCCACCCAAGTGTTCCCTTAGTATGACCTTCCAGGACAATTCTTGTCTTGGGTTCCCATCCCTCAAAGAATATCACTCCTCTTGCCTACTATTGTCTTGGGTTCCCTACACATCCTCAAAGAGCATCAGATGCCAAATAATTGTCCAATCGTCCCGTTATTTCTTGCTAGGTGAAGACAAGAATGTTGTGTCTATCTCTTCCCTTGATTGGGGAAGACATGCCCAAGTTTCCTCTGACAAGGAACTTGCCCAAACTCCTTTGTATTGGGAACTTGTTAGAACTCCCTCTTAGCTAGGGACTTGTCCATTCATCAACAACGTCTTCTTCGTGGGTCCTTCAGCTGCTTGATCTCCTTCTTTCCTTCAATGTCATGAAGTCTTTGTTTGAACTTCTTCTTGGCAGGGTACCAACCATCGATAACTTTCCCCCCTGGTTTGTCATGTCATTGCTCCCTTCGTGGAAAGTGGCCTTCTTGATATATATCAGGTCCTTTTTGTCATCTAGCTACTCCTTTGTCACCTTGTCTATCCTTCATAACACTTATCACATGGATGCTTAGTTGTACTCGCTTGTTCCCGTACTTTGATTTAGTGGCCCTTCATGACTTCATCGTGATATTGCTATTCATCATGACATATTTGTAGAGTTGAATCGGTTATCTGCACCTTACTATCTCCAAGGCCTTCGTAGGTGTCAAGGGTCCTTTATCTTTTTCTTCCTTTGTCAGAGTTGCCGTGCCTTCTTTTGAGAGATGTTGAGGAATCTTGTCAAATAGTTATTCTTTGTGACCGTGATGTTCTTCATTTGCTTCTTATTGGATTTATTGGTCAACCACCTTATACTCCTTATGAGAGCACTTCTTCATGTTGACCTTTACTCCACTGTAGCACATGCCTCCAAGCATGTCATTGGCGAAAGAGATCCTTTTATTCTTGATCGCGATTCTAGAACTTTTCCCATGACCCAATCAATATATATGGCGACATGACTTAAACTTTGAAGCATACATACCTCACCTTGATTATGCTTTTATCATCGCGGCTTTATTTGATAGTTCTCCTCGATTGTTGTAGCCTTTCTTGCTTCATCTGCTCTCTCTTGTATATCATCCTCTCTTGAATCCCATAAATGGGACCCCCAATGAGACCTCTGCCCCCTTTGAAAGAAGACTTTAAGCAAAGAGGTTGACTTAGTCATAGGAGGATCTTCCTTCTTTTGCTTCTTGTCGTCTTCTTTCACTTCTTGAGTTACATGAGCTTCTTCCCTTTTTCTCTTGTTGTTGTTGTCCTTCTTAAGTTTAGGACAATCCCTTTTGTAGCATCCATACTCTTGGCATCCAAATCGTTCAACTTTCGACATGTAGTTGCCCCAACCAATTTGTTACTTTCCTTGCAAAAAGACACTGAGGTATACTCAGAAGGGGACATATACTTGATAGAGTTTGAGATGTAGTGAACTTTCTTTCTTCTTGAAGACTTTATGGCTTGCCTTCCTTAGATCTTCATGTTGTTCAAGTTGCTTTCTTCAAATGGACTTGCTTGAGGACTTGACTCGTAGTGCCTTTCATCTTCAAGATGGTGTAGCTTGATGTAGGTCCCTCTTTGATTTGTTCTTCTTGTAGGTGCCTTTATACAAGGCGTTTCTTCTTACTTTGTAGTCTTCTATGAGGAATGATAGATGGTAGACCTTCTTGTCCTTGATGTGATTGAGACTTCTTGGCTTGACACTTCAACCTTGCGGATGTTCTTGAGATTCCCTTTCCCTGATGTGTCACCTTAGCTCCGATACCACGTTGAAGAATCTGGGGCAATGGGGTATAGCGGGGTTCTTCTAGACTTGATAACAATTTGTGAAGATCTTTTGCAATTTATCATGTTATCTTAATCTTCTTCTCTTCTTATTAATGCATGTGTGTTTAATTTCATCAAACTAGTGCCAAAAACATAAGAACAAGAACACAAGATGTTGGCTCTCTGCCAGGGAAAAACCTCTCTCTCTCTCTCTCTCAGAGAGGAAAACCCTTTCGTAAATTTCCCTCATTGAAGCTTCTTATTGGTCATTTCGAAGCCCTATACCCTTGACAATAATATCCCCCAAGCACAAGTCAAGTCCTTCCTCCTCTCTGCACTTTGTTTCTTCGGCGCTTCGTTCCCCAGCACTCTATCCTTCTTTCAACTTTTGATAGTCCATGGTGGACTAGCTCTAGAAGAGACTCCAACCTTTGATCCTTAGCGAGGTCCTTTACCAATGAAGAAACCTTCAATCTCTTGACCAACTGAGCCTTTTTCTTGATGTCAGGTTGCAGGCTCGATGTACACCAAGTTTACTGCACCTGGGGCGATTTCCATCGTGACAAGACATGGAAACCCCAGATTTCCTGCACTTGGGATGCTTTCGACAAGGCGGGACATGGAATCCCCGGGTACCCCAAAATTTGGCGACCTTTGTCAAGGAGGGACCGGGAGACCCCATGTCACACTCCTATCCTAGTGGTAGTATTTCAACCACGCATAAGCGGGTGCGGCACTGCCGTACTTTTTCCTTTTACTAATACTTGAGTGCACGGTCTGCACCTACTTCAACACTCAGTCAATTTTCCAGTAAGTGTTCTTAACAATGCAGAAAAAATATCTTACCATAAATTTATCTTCTTCAATTATTCTTTCAACCTGTCGTGTCGTGTGGTCGTGCTGCAGTGGCCTCCGGCCTGCACGACACAACTCAACACCTGAACTGCGAACCTGTCCGCCTGACTTTCCCTTTCGCGGCGCCCAAACTCTGCCCGTTGGTGCGGTCCATAGTGAGGGCGCATGGCCCACATGCAGTGCGGCCTGCCTGCCCGGACGGTAACCTACCCCACTCTGCCTGTCCGCGCTACCAAGACCGACCCGCCCTCTGTGATCCGCCTGCCGGTGCGACCCTCTTACCCGCGTCCTTCTCTTCCTTCCGTTTCGCCCAACTCCTTCCTTCGCACTTGTTCTGCGATGTGGAAGTCTGAGTTCGATGTCCCTTCGTTGAACGCCATCCTCCTTACTTATACGCATCCTTTCGCCCAAGGGTCATGTCTCTCGAGGATAACAAGGGTCGGCTCCATCAACATGCATGCCCGGCTGACCTGCCACATAACCTCGACACGCCCCATTCCAACGAACCGTCGCGTCCCTTCATGTGCACCGTCGCACCCATGGGTCAGCTCCAACACCTCGCCAATTACACCCGTCGCTGCACGTTGCACACCTGCCCGCATCCTGACTCGTCCGCACATGGTCACCTCTTTCATCCGGGCACGCAACAAGGGTCGCCCGCGCACCTTCCGTCGGTGGCTCGCCCATCGTGCAGGTATCAAGGGGCGTGCACCATCCCCAACACGGCGCGAGCGACATGGGAACCCCGCATTTCATGCCCCCAAGCCTACAATACTCCTCCAACCGTACTTGGCGAGGTGCGGCGCCACTGAACACTTTCTTTTCACCAATACTTATGTTCATGGACTACACCTAACCATTAGTATACTTAGTTTGTTTTTCGCAACCAAGTATTATTATGTTTCCTTTATGCCAATGAACACCTACACACATTTATTATCATCAACAATTATACAAGAAGAACACAATTGCACAGTATAAAGGGAGGGGCAACTCCCTGAACAATGAGTCTGCCCGAATACAATATATTATTCAACCCTACAATGTTTACGAGGCTTTACACGTATACTTGGGAAACACCAAGTTTCATACTTAGCCAAATTTACAAATAGGCAACACCTCTGTGTGCTAACCGAGTTCCTTGCCCGAGCTGGGCGGGCGCGCCCTCACACGAGCTGCCAACCGTACTCGTCGACCGAACCTCGTTTACCGCTGCACGACGAGCGGGTGACCTCACCCGAGTCACCCAACGTTTCCTGTTGCACGACGGGCGGGCAACTTACCCGAGTCACCCGAGACACCTCCGTGTTTCTTCTTCCACGACGGGCGAGCGACCTACCCGAGACACCCCATGTCACACCGAACGGCGGGTGCCTTCCCTACCCGTGCCCTCACCCGATAACCAAACCCTGTGCGTATCGTGTGTGCTTGCCCAAGAGAGGGTGCATATATGCCCGCGCCTCTTTTGCGACCTGCTCCACTACTTCGCACTTTTTTCTTGATCACCAAATGCTCATGTTCGAATGTCCATCTTCAAATGATTGCCAAATGCTCCAACGCCTTGCCATATTTATACGAGTGTTTGGGCGAGTTGCTGCCCAGGCCGACTCGACCACCGCGTGCCAAAACGCGCTTACACGTCGCAAACTTGCCATCCGATTGCTGGTTGGCAAGCAATCCTTCGTTCAAGTCGCCCCATCGTGTGAGTCGGCCCGTGGGTTATGAAAAACGCTCCCAGGCTATGAACCAACCATCACTCCACCTCTAATGCGCATTATACTTATGTCCCTTCCCACAGTTCAGTCGTAGAGTTTGCACTTCGCACCGACGGGGAGAAACCGAACCGCAGGACCTTACACCACGTTTCCCAGACTTGGGTAGCAATTTTTGTTGTGACGCGAAGTGGAAACCCAGTGTGTGTCCGCTGACTTGGGTAGCAGTTTTCATCGCGCCGCGAAATGGAAACCCCAAGTTCCCTAGACTTTAGCGGTTCTTCGTGGCCCCACGACATGGAAATCCAAAGTTCCACAGACTCTTGGGCAATTCAAGGTGTGCCGTGACATGGAAACAGTGAGTTCCCCAGACTTGGGCAGCGGTTTCGGAACACCCCAAGTTCCTGAGACTTGCGAGCTGGTTTGCATCGTCATGGAAACCCCAAGTTCCTCACGTTTCCCTCATGCCGTAAAATGCGGAAACCCGTGGTTCCATCAAGGGTGCGACATGGAAACCCCAAGCTTCCCAGGCTTGGGTGCCAGGGTACGACATGGAAAACCCCGAGTCCCCGCAGGCTTGGGCGCCGGTCGTGGTGCGACATGGAAACCCCAAGTTTCCCCAGGCCTGGGCACCAAGGCGTGACTTGGAAACCCCCAGTTTTCCAAGGCTTGGGCGCCACCGGTTTCGGTCGTGGCGCGACTCAGAAACCCCAAGTTTCCCCAGGCTTGGGCGTCGCCGGTTTTGGTCGGGGTGCGACATGAAAAGCCCAAGTTTCCGCAGGCTTGGGCGCCGCCAGTTTTGGTCGGGGCGCGACATGAAAACCCCAAGTTTCCCCCAGCTTGGGCACCGGGGCACGACATAGAAACCCCAATTTTCACCAAGCTTGGGCGCGACTTGTAAACCCCGAAAATTTTGCGCCGGGTGGAAACCCCAAATTTTGGACGCCACCTGGAAACCCCACATTTTGGGCGCCGCATGGAAGCCCCAAATTTTGGGTGCCAGGTGGAAACCCCGAATTTTGGGTGAGACATGGAAGCCCCAAATTTTGGGCATCGGCTGGAAACCCCAAATTTTTGGCACCGCCTAGAAACCCCACATTTTGGGCGCCGCATGGAAACCACAAATCTTGGGCGCCGCATGGAAACCCCAAATTTTGGGCGCCGGGTGGAAACCCCACGTTTTGGGTGCCGCATGGAAACCCAAAATTTTGGGCGCCGCATGGAAACCCCACACCTTGGGCGCCGCATGGAAATCCCAAATCTTGGGCACTGG
>CM062809.1:142977672-142987672 GCA_031772625.1 Pinus tabuliformis
TAGCGCGCAATTCGGCACCGTAACTCGACTTTCGGTTCATCCTGCATCGCCAGTTCTGCTTACCAAAAATGGCCCACTTGGAGCTCTCGATTCCACGGCACGGCTCAATGGAGCAGGTGCACCCTCTTACCTATTTAAAGTTTGAGAATAGGTCAAGGGTGTTACGCCACCGATGCCTCTAATCATTTGCTTTACCCGATAAAACTCGCCCGTGAGCTCCAGCTATCCTGAGGGAAACTTCGGAGGAAACCAACTACTAGATGGTTCGATTAGTCTTTCGCCCCTATACCCAAGTCAGATGAATGATTTTCACGTCAGTATCGCTACGAGCCTCCACCAGATTTTCCTCTGGCTTCGCCCTGCTCAGGCATAGTTCACCATCTTTCGGGTCCCAACAGGTGTGCTCGCACTCGAACCCTTCGGATAAGCTCAAGGTCGGTCGACGATGCACCCCCCTAGAGAGGGAATCTCACCCGTCAGCTTCCTTGCACCTCGTAGGTTTTCAAACCCGCCGACTTGCACACATGTTAGACTCCTTGGTCCGTGTTTCAAGACGGGTCGAATGGAAAGCCCGCCAACCAACACCACGAGCGCGCAGGTGCACACGGCCCGCCACAAGGGCACACGCTTCGTTCCTCGACCACCGCAGCGGCAAACCGACAGGCAGTAATCCACCCGCGCTTGTGACGATGCAGCAGCCCGTGTTGGTTTGCACCTCAAGTCGAGCGGCGGACCAGCCTGAGCCATTCCGCATCCGACCGAGACGCATCGACAGCCTCCATCCGCTTCCCTCCTGGCAATTTCAAGCACTCTTTAACTCTCTTTTCAAAGTCCTTTTCATCTTTCCCTCACGTACTTTTTCGCTATCGGTCTCTTGAACGTATTTAGCCTTGGATGGAATTTACCACCCAATTAGGGCTACATTCCCAAACAACCCGACTCGCCGACAATGCCTCGTGATGCGGTAGGGTCCCGGGCCGACGGGGCTGTCACCCTGTTATAGACATTTTTGTGCCTTACAGCATGAAGCATGAAATGTCAATAATCTAAGGGATCCAAAGTCCCTAAACATGTTGTTCCTACCCCTAGGGACACAAGGTCAGCAAACCACAGCACTAAATATCAGTTCTCCACCTAAAAACACTCAGAAACAAGCTAATTCTGGATCATGTCAACTGCTCCACTGAGCATCTGCGCTGAATGTCAACTGCTCCACTGTGTACCTGCGCTGAATGTCAACTGCAAAGAAGGCTACCTGCGCTGGGCGAGTTTGGCCAAGTGGCACAGTCATTCCTCAAGGTGTCAATGCCCAGGAAGCTTCCAAAATGACACTTGGATCAGAGAATTCACCTAGTGATGAGTAAGAGGGTCTAGATCTCCAAGTGGAAGCAAGAACCTCCAAGTGGACTCAAGAACTGAAGAATAACTGAAGTGGGAGAGGACACTAGTCAGCTCCATGCCAAGCTCAAGCTGACTCATCCTTTCTCCAAAACTCCTATATATAGAGTTCTCTCATGAGGTCTAAGGAGGCTGGAATCTGGTGAATGTAAGGAAGTGCTGTTGGTTTGAGTATAGAACTATTGGGTGATTTGTTTGAAGGAGGTGAAGAGGAGATTTCTTTCTGCTGGGAGGTGATGCTGGATTGGGCCTTTTATGGTTGTATCACTTCCTGAACTTTACTTCCTCCATTAATAAAGCATTTGAGGTTCTTCTATATGCATGTGTCTCAATGGTGTATTGTTATACTTGTGTATTTGATTTATTCTAATCCTTGAATCAATTATGAATGTATGCTTCTTGTAGTTTCCCTCTCTTGTTATTTTGCAGGATCTTGGTGTAGCTAGGCCAGTGAAAGAGCAAGGAGCTAGGAGCAAGCAGCAAAGAGAGAAGATTGGATCAATCATTAGCGGAAGACATCGGTTAGTGGATCTCTTCCTCCTCTCTCTTACATCTCATAAAGAAGTAATCTCAGATAGCTTTGCTTTGATTGTTGCTGAGGTACTATCACCCTTAGAGTGGGATAGGGTCATTCCGTATTGGATACTTTTCCCAACAACAAATTGGCAACTCCACTGGGGATCATATCTTGTTGGTTGTTTGTGTTTTTTCTATTCATTTCATAAACACAGGGAGTACCGAATCGAACTGCATTTGGATCTTTCAAATGCAAAGTAGAGGGCAACTACTCTAGCCAGTTTCTGGGCATGTTTATGATTTGAAGAGCTGATCCACAAGGACTCTAAATAGCTCTTAGTGATAGTTTTTCATCCTCCTTTTCATCCCTTAGTGTGTACTTGACTGATAGCTTCTGATTTGGCCAAAAACTGTGAATTTTTGAGCAATCTGTGACCCGGAAACTGAGAAAAACGAAAGTTTGTCTCTTCAGTGCAGGCATTGTGAAGGCAGTCTGCATTTCAGCGCAGTTCTCGAAGGGGCTACCTGCGCTGAAGGTCAAACTGCCAGTGTACTACTTGCGCTGAACCAGTTTTGCCTAGTGCTACTGGGGTTCCCTCCTGTTTATTGCCCTGTTTTCACCCTTGTTTTTGCAGCCTGTTACCAGTCAATGTACCTATCTGAAACCAACTTTCCTTGCCACTATTCCGCCTCGGTTGTATAAAGAAACTATGTTTGTTCTTTGTGTATTTCTTGTATCATTTACAGTTTCCCATAACGAAAGTGAAATAGTCTTGCTGTGGCCTCTTAGATCTAGACCTGTGATAAAGTGTCGTTTTGATCTTAAGAGTTAGTTAGTTTGCTGTTCATAGCTGATTGAGCTTTTACTTTCGTCATATGGTTTGAATTTATGTATTTCTAGTGTCGAAACAAGTAAATCTTAAGGTGTCTTTTGATTTTGGACAAGCTTGTTTGCTTTCACTTGAAATTGAATTCAAAATTATACAACAACTTTCTTTTTGTATTACATCAACATTAAGAAAGAGAAAAGAAATACTTGCATTGTGCATGTGCATTATGACAGTTTGCATGTTGATTTAGGAAAAAGTGCATTAGTGTGTGCTCTATGATCTGTGTGAAAAGATGATGTCTTTCTTTTCCCTCAGTAGTTAAGATTTTCAAAGTTGAAAGATTGAAAAGCTTGCTTATCATCTTAGACTGCATTTAGGAGTGTTATCATACATCTCGTGGTGATCCATAAAGGCAAACTGCTAAACAAGATCAACCTTAAAATAAATTGAATTTACATAACAACGCATTGAAACATAACGCAAACATATAGAGGTCTAAGCTAGAGACGTGTTCCGGCGTCGTTAAACGTGATATCTTAGCGTTGAGTGGTTGGGTGATTCCTCCACGGTGAAGCGATAAGTATCAATACGGACTTGTGCTCCCACGTACCGTCGCGTATATATTGGGAGACCCCTATAGGAACAAAGCCTTTATCCATAGGAAGCCGTGTCGGCCGCCCTACTGATCGCAATGCAGTGAACACAGCATTCACGAAGATCGACCACTCGTACCGTAAAACGTATTCTGTGGTTTTGCGAAAAGTTTGGCACACCCTCTGCCTAGAACTCCAGAGTAGTTTCTTTTGGCCTTTTTCAAACTCTATAACTGAAAAAGTCCATCCGAGCATTTGTCACTTCGGGCTCGTTAAAACATCGAAGGAGACTAGAGTCATCTTTAGCTTTTTCTCGACTCTTAAAAAGTGAAAAAGCAAGTTGTGTCTAAAGCGTCGTTATAAAATTTATTTTAAACGGAACATAATCACCTCCTATTCCTGCGTTGATCTGTAGGTTGAGAACATGGAACGCCCCAACCAAGGAATTCCACATGATGGAAATCCTAGTCCTTTCTCCTCTTGGGGAGAAGTTGGTGCGCCCCACATGGCCACATTGTCGCTTCCAGGACTGACAATTGGCCTGCCTATTTGGCTATTCTCAACCAATGTAGTTCAGAACACCATGGTTCCTGAACAGTCGAGTCAACAGTTAGATCAGTCTAGAGCTGCCCACCAGCCTTCTACTTCCTATAACTCTTCCTCCAATCCTTCATCTTCGCAAGGTAGAGCCGGCAAAAGCCAAGCTCCCATGGAGAAGAAAGAGAAGAAGAAGAGAGAGAAGAAGAAGAAGGAGCCTAAGGCGACTGGGGGCAAGCAAAAGACATCTGACAAAAATCCACACACAGCACAGACCGGGCCTAAATCGCCATGTGTCATATGTAAAGGAGACCACTTCCATAGAGATTGTCCCTGTATTCCCCGATACTAAAGGACTGGTCCCCTCGGTTGCACAATTCGGGAGCATCAACCTCTGATAGCCATGTTGAATGCTTACCGTCAACCAGCGAAAGTGAAGGTTCAAGACAAAGAGGGGGAGCAAGATCCCCCTGCAGACTGTGTGAAGGCGATCACGCCATCCACCGTTGTCCCTTCTTAGACGAAGCGAAGAGAGTTTTGGAAGATCGTCTGGTTTCACCGTTGAGACTTCCTCCTGGATACAAAAAACTCGTGCCAAGTCCTTCGTTGGTTGAAAATACAGCTGGCCCGCTCAAGTGGTCAGCTGAAGCGTCAGTCATTGAAAATGAACCTACTGAATCCAGACCGGACGAAAGTCCAAAGGTCGAAACGGCAGTTGACCCGGTTCTGCCTTCAGAGGTTTCATCTTCAAATGACACCGTCAATGAAGATTCATCTTCAAATGACACCCTCACTGAAGAGAATAAGGATGACACCATCCAGATTCTTTTCATCAACACCGACTCTGATGAGCATCAGGGCAATGCGCCCATTCCTTTATCGCAGGAAGGAACATCGTCAGGGTCATATCCGGCCGTGTATTCGGTCCCACCACCAAGCAACCTGGTTGTGTCCTTTGATTGGAACCAACTAGGCAGACCCCGGTTGCCAGCCAGTATACCATTCAGAATCATAGTCCAAATTTACAGAATGGTAATGGCTGGCACTATCATTGATGAAGGGGCATCTGTGAGTATCCTTTCCTCTATTGCTTGGAAAGCACTGGGTTCCCCGACGCTTTTTCCTGAGATAAGAAATCTCTCGGGTTTTGATAAAGGAACCAGTCGACCATTAGGGATCCTCCCCAATGTACCTGTTACATTGAAAGGGAAGACCGTTCAAATGAACGTGATGGTCGTTCAAGGACCCTTGGATTATAACCTACTCCTTGGACGAGACTATATATATTGCATGGGAGCTATAGTCTCCTCACTCTTTAGAGTAATGTGTTTTCCACACGAAGGAAGAATGGTCAAGCTCGTAGACCAACTTTCATTTCCGGGATCACGCATCGCAAATAGTCACATACCAACCCTCAATGGTCTATTCAATCAAGAAATGTCTCCACCCCCAGTCCTCCTTCCCGATGAGTGCGAGTGATTCGGAAAGATGGGACTGGAACCCAGGGGGCATGCATCCTGGTCTGCTTCGGGCAGAGGAAACCTTGGGTATAAGGTAGAATTTCCGTGAAAGAATATGACTAGTCCGTACCCCGTCCGTGGATGGAAGAGGGGTTGTTCTAGAACAGGATTCTTTTGTTAAGGTTACTTGTTTGACAAAGGTCATTCACCATTGTCTACTTCGGTAGACAGTGCCGAGGAAATGTTTTCGTTTGATGGTGTTAACAAAACAATCTTTGGGTAACCAGAAAGAGGTATGCCTCTCTCGGTGAAACGAAAGTTTTGGCGGAAAGAAGTAGGGGTAACCTTGAAACTCTGTCTTATACCTGGGGGCATGCAACCTTTTGGAGTGCAAGCAAGGGGCGACTATTTATTTTTTAAATTTTTAGGTCCTCCCTTTAAACCTGTAGGTCTAACCCTTTAAACTCGTAGGATTAGCCGTTTCCAAACTTGCATAAAGAAAGGATGAGAAGGAGCATAGCTTCGTGAGATAAAGCTCCATAAAAAATAGCTATCTCACAGGAGACATTCTTATCTTATGACTGGTATATCGAGCATTTTTACCGCGGAATTTATGCTCGTTAAAAAATAGAAAAGCGAGATCCGAGCAGTTTTAGCACATAGTTCATGCTCGTTAAAAAATAAACATAAGATTGAGCAAGAGTTTCCTCCAGAGTTTAAGCTCATTAAAAAATGAACCTATTCCGGTAAATAACCATTGTGATCGTAAATTTATTAGCCATAAAAAGCCTTGGTCGTGTTTTGCACCTACCACCTCCATTCCATTTGGCCGATCGTTCACCCCCATATGATTGTTTACCCATTTTGAGGAACAGCTGCGAAGAGTGATTTCACCTAGCCATCCTTGTGACACTGCCGTGATTGGAAAATTCCAACCTGTACCTGGAATCTGCTGCTATCCCTGTTTATCACTCGTTCCTCAAAAGACGAGTCTTCTTTGAGCTCTTTTCAACTGACTCGTAAAATATGAAAAGTTTGCCGAGTTTTGGCCTTCCAGCTCGTTAAAAGGACCGGAAGAGCTATCCCTCCTCTAGATTTTAATCTTTTTGGACCTGAGGGATTATTGCACAAAAAGGTCGAGCGCTTGTTTTATTCGGCTCGTTAAAATTATCGAAAACTCATCCCTTCTGTATTGTTTTATACTTTTTCGGACTTAAGGGATTAGATGACGAAAAAGGAATTTTGGAGTTAATTTTCTGTACCTTTTCAGACTCTCTAAAAATGAAAAGGACCGAGTTTTCCTTGTCGTTAGACTCGTTAAAATGATTAAATAGCGACAAACTTGTCTTTAGACGAGAACGAGTTTCCCTATCGCTAGGCTCGTTAAAACATAGCGATAGGCTTGCCCGAAGGGCAGGTTATAGAACAAGCATATGTTATCCTCCTCAAGCTTGACAAAAATAAAGAGGTACTGGTCAGAAATGACTGGGGAAAAATTGGGAGAACCTCAAAGCTTTAATGGTAGCAAGTTGCTCTTAAACATGACACTTTTCCTCCGTATCACATCGGGTTGGGTTGTTTCATTCACCGGTCTCATCACCATGGTCCTTGCCAAACCATCCACATTTGGGGTAATGCTACCGATCCATCGCATCAGTGTCGTTATATGTTCAAGAGATGTTGTTCAGAAAGAGTCAACCGTGTCCCATCCACTGCCATACATTATCCTTCATCCACTCATGATCGCCACCCTGAATCATATGTAACAGATTGTTTTCACCTCCACTAAAATCATTAGCTCCGTTCCGTGTCACTGATGTGGGATTCATTAAGGCCCTCCTTTGACAGATCGCTTCTTGTCGACTTCAGCTCATTATCCAAGAAGTTGATCTAGGAACAACCCCCTCAGTACTTTGAAGCTTGCATGCCTCAATGGCAAGTTTCTCACTTCCGGCGACAGGTATACATCAATGACCTTCGACCAGAAGATTTTGCGTGGTGTTCGACGCCAAGTCCTTTATTCACACCACGTGAATTGTACTGCAGTACCTTGAGGGTCATTATCATTATCGGTGATTCCTCTCGCGCTTGTTAACGGTTTACATCATTGACCGGTAATCAAGCGATGTCTTTCCATGTTCGACTTCAGCGCAATTCTCACATGGATCGACTTGTACTTAGAGTGAAGATCGAACGAGTTTGAAGACCCCGGATCTAGTTTCATCCATCCGGGCTGCGATATATATTCAGGAAATATAAAGACATTTGACATGTACATCATTGCAGCAGATGATCATCCTACTCAAAGGATGATAATTTCAGCAGAGAATTATCAGTCTACCATCAGACGATCGTCTGTTCTATGTACCAAAATGAATTTATAAAGCTGAGCATGGGAATGCCCGCCTCAGCTAGATCATGAAAGCAGAATGAAAAATAATGTATTGTATTGTATTTTATTACAGGTCACCCCTCAGCGATTGAATGAACTTCGGATCCTCCTGATAAAGCATTTCACCTGATAAACGACCTCATACTTTAGGGGGCAACTGTTATAGACATTTTTTTGCCTTACAGCATGAAGCATGAAATGTCAATAATCTAAGGGATCCAAAGTCCCTAAACATGTTGTTCCTACCCCTAGGGGCACAAGGTCAGCAAACCACAGCACTAAATATCAGTTCTCCACCTAAAAACACTCAGAAACAAGCTAATTATGGATCATGTCAACTGCTCCACTGAGCATCTGCGCTGAATGTCAACGGCTCCACTGTGTACCTGCGCTGAATGTCAACTGCAAAGAAGGCTACCTGCGCTGGGCGAGTTTGGCCAAGTGGCACAGTCATTCCTCAAGGTGTCAATGCCCAGGAAGCTTCCAAAATGACACTTGGATCAGAGAATTCACCTAGTGATGAGTAAGAGGGTCCAGATCTCCAAGTGGAAGCAAGAACCTCCAAGTGGACTCAAGAACTGAAGAATAACTGAAGTGGGAGAGGACACTAGTCAGCTCCATGCCAAGCTCAAGCTGACTCATCCTTTCTCCAAAACTCCTATATATAAAGCTCTCTCATGAGGTCTAAGGAGGCTGGAATCTAGTGAATGTAAGGAAGTGTTGTTGGTTTGAGTATAGAACTATTGGGTGATTTGTTTGAAGGAGGTGAAGAGGAGATTTCTTTCTGCTGGGAGGTGATGCTGGATTGGGCCTTTTATGGTTGTATCACTTCCTGAACTTTACTTCTTCCATTAATAAAGCATTTGAGGTTCTTCTATATGCATGTGTCTCAATGGTGTATTGTTATACTTGTGTATTTGATTTATTCTAATCCTTGAATCAATTATGAATGTATGCTTCTTGTAGTTTCCCTCTCTTGTTATTTTACAGGATCTTGGTGTAGCTGGGCCAGTGAAAGAGCAAGGAGCTGGGAGCAAGCAGCAAAGAGAGAAGATTGGATCAATCATTAGCGGAAGACATCGGTTAGTGGATCTCTTCCTCCTCTCTCTTACATCTCATAAAGAAGTAATCTCAAATAGCTTTGCTTTGATTGTTGCTGAGGTACTATCACCCTTAGAGTGGGATAGGGTCATTCCGTATTGGATACTTTTCCCAACAACACACCCTCTTAGGCGCCCCCTTCCAAGGGACTTGGCCCAGGTCTGCCGCTGAGGACGCTTCTATAGACTACAATTAAGGCAGCGCCGCCGCCCGATTTTCATGTTGGGCTCTTCCCGGTTCGCTCGCCACTACTAGGGGAATCCTTGTAAGTCTCTTTTCCTCCGCTTAATTATATGCTTAAACTTTGCGGGTGTTCTCGCCTGAGCTGGGGTTGCAAAGTTGGAGCTAAATCTGCCCTACCCCATGGGAGGACAAGAGAGAGCAAAGAAATTTCGAGCGATGCCGCACAAAGCCCGCATCGGCTAATGCCGACTGCCCATCCAAGGGGACAAGATCACCGCTCGCCGACGCACGCCACGAAACATCGCTTGAGGTATTTCAACCAACCGCACTGCATGGGGCACGGATGACCAACTCCGCAACTCCCTAGCATATTGCAGGGAGCGCGTTTGAATGGGATGCGACACGCAGACAGACGTGCCCTCGACCGAGGCCTCGGGCGCAAATTGTGTTCAAAAACTTGATGATTCACGAGATTCTACAATTCACACTAAGTATCGCATTTCGCTACATTCTTCATCGTAACAAGATCCGAGATATCCGTTGCCGAGAGTCATTTCCACGTGTATTACCGAAAAACCGGCCACAAAACTGAATAGGGGCACCCCCACAACAAATATAAGGCCAAGGGGCAAAAGGAGGAAAAACGCATGAGAGAAAGAGAAACAAAGGTGTCTAACCCCGTCACAGGGGGAGGCTCAAACAAAGGACAATCTCCCCCAGCCCCACGCCCTCAAAAAAAGGGGAGAAATGTGTGGAACAGCGATCGAGAAGGACTAGGGTGGCCACCCCAGGAGCTCGCACTGCTTTTAGCCCTTCCCCGACACCAGCCCACAACGATTCCCCCTTTTCTCCATAGAGTTAGGGACCAAAAGGAATAAAAGGGTAGAAAACAAAGCACAAACAAGGCACAAGCCTCCCAAAACCCCATGCCTTCGGGAACTGAAGGGGGGAACTGAAGGGGACGACGATCAAGAAGGATTAGAGTGGCCA